>JAODUK010000727.1:0-13461 GCA_027564635.1 Typhlichthys eigenmanni | reverse complement strand
ATGTTAAAACGTTCACAGTAGGCTAGTTTCTCCATATTTAATGAAGAGGTATTCAAGGTAGGGATGGACAACCAGCAAAACAATTCTATGTAATACCCAAGCCAGTGGTGTCCAACCCTAGTCTTGGACATACTGCCGTGGATGTTTTAGATGTCAGCTCCAACACACAGCTGATGTTGGACACCACTGCCATAAGCCAACCCCTACTGGAATAAGCATTGATTTCAGGGAACTTTCAGATCATTTCAAAAATGATGTGGCTGTGTTTTCACACCAAGATTGTACTTTGGTCCACTACAGTGGACATTCTCTAAAGTAAAAAAAATATATATATATATATGTGTGAAAAGTCTAAATTGTAAGATTTATTTTAACAAAAACTAAATAGGCAGGAAATCACAAAAAATTAATGGAGGATAAAAAATTTCCTTGGTTCCCAGGAGGGTATAACTTATAATAACCCACCAAACCCTATGTAGTGTAGGGCTGTGGAGGCAGACTGCCCATCAGGAATCTGATAAAACGTTGATATTGGAGAGTCTACCTACAAGGCTACCATTTACGGTGTGACCCGTTGCTTGTCATAACTTAAGCCATAGCCTATGGAAAGTAATTTGTATACCTTCAGCTGTTAAAACAAAACTGGATAACGCCCAACAACCTTGTCATGGAATGACTGACATAAAAGAATAGCAATCCACGTGCGCCTGTCGCCGTTATACAGTTAGTACACGTCCACATTCAGAAGTGTTAAAGTCATTGCATACTTTCAAGTACACAGCCAATCCATGATCTAAAAGGCGATGGCATATTGGGAGATTTGTATTTTGTTATTTTGCGTGGCTAGGTTTGCTCTTACAACATTATTCGGTTCATGCATGACTGAGAATTTCAACATCAAAAGGAACATTTTAGACATGGTGGGAGGCTTGGGACAGAAATAAAAAGGCTACAAGTGTATGAGTTTGTTATATTATGAAATTGATAAAGCTGAAAGTGCGGAGATAGTATCCTACTGTGCTGAAAGAACACTAAAGGTTAATAATTCTGGTTTAGTAGTCGAGACAGAACTTCACCAGTGACATTGAATCACTGATTAGCCTGCTAAATAAAGTATTGTTGAAATGATTTGATCTGTTGTGTCACGTACCGTGACTAAAACATTTTGTTCATACATATTGTTGATACTGCATTTCCTTACACGCATATGATAAAATAAACGTGATAATATATATTTAAAGATAACCACCAAAACATCAATAAATTATATAAAGTAACATAAAAAAATCCCATATAACAAAATCACCACAGGGCAAAGATTAAATAATAATACACTTATTTACAAATGGTCAAGTTGTAGTCCAGCCAACCTTGTCAAGTGCCTTAAATAGTCATATTTAATGTTTGTAATGCTGTAAACTTGCATTTAGATGTCAGGACATCCTTAACATCAAGGGCTTTGCTTCATCCTTTTTGCTCAACAGATTTGAAATCATGTGGGATGAAAAGAAGGTAAACTCCGTGGCGTAGCTGAGCTCAAATAGCTCCAGGTTGATGCTGAGTGTCCACTCAAAAACAGCAGATAATTGGCTGTACCAGTAATCTTCTTGGGCATAAGATATGGTATCTGGGGAATTGTGGCATTAAGGTTGATGTGAATTAAGTGACAGGTGTTTATGTTCCCTCTGGCAATGCAATGTTTCTTAAACGGGTATATTACTATCACATAACATTATTGGGTTGCACAGTATATTATATAATATATTGTATTATACTACTCATATAATATCAGACTTTCAAAATTAGGAGTGCTCCAACAGGCAGATATTGACCTATCCATTCGGCTTATGAAAAGGATACAGCAGATGGTGGCAATGATTTGAACCACAGTTAAAACTATGCGCATTGGATAAAGGATGTTCTCAATTCCTGTCAGTACACATTTCCCCGTCAGTGCAGTCAGTAGTACAACGTAGAAACAAATGCATATGAAACTAATAGCAGCTCCCAGGTAATGCAGTAACTCCAGATATTTTGTCTGTAGAGGATAGATACAATATTATTAAAAGGAATTCTTGTTATTATGATTATAGTAATAGCTGAATGATAAGGTGTGTGTGTGTGTGTGTGTGTGTGTGTGCGCTTGCGTGTGTGTGTGTGTGTGTGTGTGTGTGTCTTGCCTTTTATATTAAACAATGTGACATTACATCCTGTTTGCAAACTAAGTACTAGTTTTGATTCCAAGAGTTATGTAAACTGCAGAATATATATGCTCTTATAACTGTCCAGAATTTAAGTGAAGAGTCATCTTTTACGGCACATATAAGAAAACCTTAAATTATTATGAGTTTGCCAAAGCAACCACACCTAGCTATTCAAATTAAAAAACAGCACTGTTAGCATTTGGTGTTGGTGATTTTGTTATCAGTTAATCATTTCTCAAATCAAGGATTTCATATATTCTATTACTCTTATTTAAAAGTGTGAGAGTATGTGATAGTCTGATGTGCACACATGAGATGTGTTGTCTTGGAATCATTCATAAGCATTACATTGTAGTGGAGATAATTTTTAATTAATAGTATTGTTACAAAACTATTCTGCATATTGAAACGGTACACTTAAAATAAATACAATTAGATTTCATGCTGTTACACTACAGCAGGTGGAACTTGCTGTAGTGTAACATTTAAGCAAATCTTTGCTTTGTGCCTTCTCTATTTCTTTCTGTCTTTCTTTTTTCTTTTTATAGATAGGACAAACAGTATCCCACTGATCATCCCACCGATCATTGTTTGATCTTACAGCTATTCATGTATTGCTTATCATTGGCTTATAGCCTACAGTGTCGTCTTAAGAATATCAGCTGTGTGACTTTTCTTGTGTACATTTACATCAGTTTGCATGGATACGCACTGCAGTAATTCAGGTATAGTTATTGCAATTTACAGTTAATAATTTCCATAGTATATACTCACATTGCAGTTTCCAGCTGCAAATGCCCCACAAGCTGCCACCATACCAAAGACCAGGGCAAACCTACTCAACATGGAATGAGTAGAATTTTTCTCCATAATATGGGCATGGTGGAAAATACTGAACGCCATAACTATAAGGGGAAACCAGTGTTGAATTGGTTAATCTACATAATCTATCTACAATGGAAAATGTGTTGTGTTTCTACTAACTACTTACACAGGAAGGATGTAGCATTGATTGTGGCAGTAAAAAGACAATTTTCTGGGAAGCCAGATCCACTTGAGCTTAAACAACAAAATTAAAGATATAAATTAGCCAAAACTATGCCACAGAACACTACATTTCTATACATTAATTTGAGTGATCTAATGCGCAGCATGTTTTATGCTTAGAAATATAGTTGAGTACACACCTTATAGTCGGAACTGAACAGCATTCTATGGTTTCATTTTTACGGCAGAAGTTCTTAACATCCCTGCAAGCAGATTAGGTTGAAGTGAGGAGTATATATTACTGCTCCAATATCTATCTTTTAATTCAGTTGAGATACACAACCCACCAGTTACTGAGAGAGCACACATGATTGTTGTAATATGCAAGCGCATATCTGAAACCAAAGAAAAACAAGTATATTACTAGCAATCACTAATTGATGGACTTGAACAAGGCATTCTCTTTAATAGTGTGTTTTTTGTTGTTATCGGCAATGATTTGTGGATATTAGCACAATATGTAACGTATATGTAACAACTGCAAAAGTAAATAGAACCCATGTGTACAGATTTAATTAACTTGTAAGCTTAGTTGAGACAGAGTACAAAACTATGCTTACTTACTGTAAAATAAAATGCTAACAGAGAACAAATATCCAGTTGTACTAACTATTAAACGACATGCTTGCTGTTATTCAGCTAGTGTCAATAAAGAAGTAAATGATCACTGCCTATATCTGCGGTTAGTTTGACTAGGCTAACCACTAATATATATATAAGGGTTATGGTACAAACAAGTAAATCTGCCAACATGACTATGCCAGGGAAGCATTTATATCATTGTTTTGTACTTGATTTCCACACCCTTGACAGACTGGCTTGGTTACATGTCAGAACATTGATTTACATAGATGATGCATATAATATAATTATGTATAATATATAATATACTAGACATTTTCCTTAGTCTTTAAACATATTGTACAATTCCAAATTATGAATAAGATTTTGACAGTCCAAATTGTTTCTAACTCATACAGCATATTCGAATTTCAAATAATAGTTATGGGATTAAATTATTTATGAATATTGAATAAACATAATATTCAAAAGAATATAAAAAAAATACAGATTTTTTAAAAATAATATTGTTACAGGCTAAATGATTAAGATTTTCCCTGAAATATTACGTTGATGCTTTTAAAGATGCTGTGAATCCTTGGTCAACTTACACAGCCCATGTTCCAATGAAGGACAGCAGGGAAAGAGAGATGGGCAAGAGAATCCAGAGGACCATGTCTTGTTTGGTTAGGAAGATCAACAGCAATTAGGGAACCTATGGATTCTTCCTTGATGTTTCAAGTCTTTAACTTCCACAGAGGGAGAACCCTATACTCTGCTCAGTCTCACACCTATTTCCACTGAGTCTTCAAACTTAAATGGACAATTGAAAGGCTGTTCAGATTTTTTAGTTATACTAACACTTTACTTTCCAGAAGCCTGTAATTGTCTTGCTCCCTCCCTCTGCCCCTCCCTATCTGACTTTGTCCTCTCTCCATGTGGAGCAACACCTTGGCCTGTCAAACAAGAACAGGGTTGCCCCTCTTAACAAACTGGCATTAACAGACTAACTCTAAAGCTCCACAATGAATCCAGTGGTGTAAGGAAGATTTAGCGTCACAACTACGGATATAATAGCCTAACTACTGCTGTAGGCCATATACATGTTTATGATAAAAATAATAACAATAAAATACAATAAAACATTTAATTGGTACGTTAGTATCTTGTAGCAAATTCCCAAGCATTTCCAAAGACGTATCTCGTTATTCTAATTAGTTAAATTTATAGTTTTTAATAAACTACCATAATATAGTGGTGAATAATAATAATTTAGTGTGCATTTGGAAATATGTTTCTTTTTCAATGGTGTAGGTAGGCTATTTTAAATCAGGATATTTGACGTCTACCACACGAGGTCCTCATTTTCAAAACAAATAAAATGGCTGCGAGCCTTAGGTTGTGTCTACAGCATATGCTTCGATCAAGAAATGCGTCTGATTTTAGGTTTGGGTTTTACCATTAACAATATTATTACGTTTTTAAGTTTTTCACTTGGACGTGTACATTTCGTTTAAGTTTTAAAACGAACCAAGCTTACTGTCAAACGAGCATCGAGGCTACCGGAACATGGCGGTCAAATTCCCTCATAACAGCAATTTCTAACATTGTCGCACTAAACTCCTTTAATAACTTAAATGTCATAGATTTAAACATTTTTTATCTGCGAATAGTAATCTAACAATATTTATGTTAGGGCTGTAAAGTATGGGCGATGCAATCCATTCACTACAACGATTAAGACTGGTGCACAGTAAAGTTACTGGGGAATTTTGACCTCATCTGACTGAACAGAACTCTTCTTGTCTCCTTAAAGGCTTTTAGGAAAGTCAAGAAACGCATACCACACACGACGCTGTGTCCAAAGCTTATGTTTCAGAAAGGTTCAGCTTCTCCCCAAGACAGAAGTCCTGCGCACCTCACGTGAGGAATTTTGACAACTAGATTATGTGAAAGTATGTAGGTGAAACTTTAAAAATATTTTTTGTTCAACTAGTTTCTAATTGTGTTTCAGTGCGGTACCTCTCTATCCAGACACAAGATACACCAAATCCTAAAAGCTTGAAGTTTCTACCTGGTAAAGCTGTCCTTGGAACTGGAACTGTGGATTTTCCTTCTCCAAGTTCTGCAGAATGCTCATCCCTAGCAAGGTTTTCATATTTACAATTGAATATTTACATTTTAGTTGTGATGACCATATTTTACAATCAAATGTCTATTATGCAATTTATATGATGATGATGATGATGATGATGATAATAAACATTACTATTATTAATACAGTATCTTTAATAAACATTTAGTAGGATATACTGTACATATTTGAATAACTACATCTGAATGTGCTAGAATGTACTGTGCATAATCTCATTGATAAGCTTTGACTCTTTCTAAAGACAAAGAACATAGTATCAAAAATGACCAGTATAACCAGACAGTTCTGATGACAAACATCCCATGCTATCAAATAATATTAAACATAAGACTTCCTGTTCTCATACAGTGATTCATTTAGGTAAAGTACAGTATATGATAATAGTTTGTTTCCCACAGGGACCTCTTTGAAATTGATGGGGTAAAAAGTGTTTTCTTTGGCCCTGACTTCATAACAGTCACTAAGGTATGATGTACAGTACTGGTTTTATGTTCTGGTGCATAACGCCATTTAAAATGTATGTAGTATATGTTTTTTGTACACTCAACCTAATTTGTTTGTTTTAAAGGCAGATGATGATGTGGAATGGACAGACATTAAGCAGTATGCTATGGAGGCTATTACTAAATTCTTTGACAGTGGAGCCCCCATAACAACTGGGGCAGTGCACCAGGAGAGCAGTATTCCTAATTTTATACTTAATTTTCTTATGTGTGCATGATGATACTGTAGTAAACTATGTAATAGTATTTGTACATGGATTGTTATGGTTTGATATCTCTTTTGCAGCTCATTGTGAAGATGATGATGAAATTGTGTCAATGATAAAAGAGCTTTTGGACACAAGAATCAGGTAAAAAAAAAAATGTTTTTGTTCACTGATTGTATTATTCATAGTCATGAAAAAGATACTACCAAAACATACCCTGCGTTCAGGATGGTGGAACGTTTGCAACAAGTTCAATCAACGTGCCTAGCTGTGGACTAAACAGCAGGTTACAAAATGGGGAGGAGCTGGGCTGTCCATATAGGATGTGGGTTGGACAATGCACACATAGCTAACAACAGCAAAGTTTGTGTTGTACTGCTTTCGATTATTGTGTTTCAGCAGTACAGATGCACAAGATGATGGTAGAACCACTTCTGTCGGTGCATAGCGCATTGTTCCAATTTAAAGATATGTCCATATTAATGGTTGTGTCAACACAAACATTAATGCATTTCATTAATGCATTTCATGTCAGAATGAGACGGCATATAAGATGGAAAGATTTAAACAAAAGTGACATTTGGTAATGGTACTAATTATGATTACTTAAATTCATAAATACTTAGAAAACACCCTGGAAAATATGCGGCTACACTTCCTACACAACACTGAGCAACACTCGCCACACCCATTAAACGGCGCAAACCGCTTTGAAAATATTTCAAGAGCATTTTCAAGTAAATGAGTCCTTAAGTGAAAAGGTTAATTGAACGCTCAGAACGTTCAATCCACTGAACGCACCAATAGCAGTTTGTTAAAGTCAGCCATTGTAAGATAATTTTAAGATGTAATATTTTATTTTTGTCAAATTCACCAAATATCTCATTGCATTTCGCTATCTTACCATTATCTGTGCTTGCTGGAAATATCTGGTAGTGACAGCCTTGGCTCCGTGAGGAACATAAACAAAGTGGCAAACACCGCTCACAACAACAATGCCCTTGGCTTCGCAATGCTTTTCAATGTGTGGGGCTGAGCTTTTGAAGGAGTTTTGATTTGAGCTCTGAGTTAGCAAGCATTCTTGAAAATGACTAACCCTGCCTTTAAGTACCACCATCCATTGCCCACGTTTTCAATGTGTTGCTCTCAATCTAACTCTAACTCACTAGACCTACAGTGCAGGAGGATGGGGGTGATGTCATCTTCAAGGGCTTTGAAGGTGGAACAGTCAAGCTGAGGCTGGTTGGCTCATGCACTGGGTGTCCTAGTTCTACGGTCACTCTGCGCAATGGCATCCAGAACATGCTGCAGTTTTACATCCCAGAGGTCGATGAGGTGGAACAGGTAGTTGAAGCACCCAGGTCACTCAACTGGATTTTTTAGTGTATGTCTTTGTCATGCTTAATACTTCACTTTACAAGCTCACTTTTCACACTAGAAGTTTGTTGAAGATTGACATGCAAGAACATGCCCCTGGCTTGTTTCTTTCTGTGATGTAAATATCTCAAGATAAGCAGCTATGATGTATATTGCTATGGGGTGTATCCCTTTCCCTATAAAACATTGACTAGAACTTTTGTTTTATGATTTTTCTCTAGGTGGAAGATGAAGTTGATGAAATCAGTGCTAAAGTGTTTTCAGAGGTGGAGCAGAAATTGCAAGAATGAAGCAGCCTTCAGCTTACACCTGTCATTATTAATATAAGGCTAGGCAAATATGCTTAACTGTATACCAAAACTGTTGTGTACACAAGATATATAAGAAGAAGAGTCTCACATGGAGCCATAGAACTATGCATGGAGGAGCCCTGCTAAATATAAGTTAACATATTATATAAACTGGTAAACTTTGACCAATACGCATGTTATGCCTTAATAAACGTGATTGCTATAAAGAAAATAATAATATATAAAAAATGGTCTTTGGTAGTAAATCAATTATCCATGGCCCCGTGGTGGAAGGTTGTGTACGGTACGTTGACAAACTGCATCCACAGTCCATTTATGTGCGCATGCGCATTACATGTGTAGCCGGTGCAGACGACAGCAGTGTGGTAAGGAGCTAGGACGTTTCTGCTTTTAATGTAGGCTGTTCATAGCAAATATTGCATGTTATGAAAATAAATAAATGTCCAAAGTATAGTTCTTACTCTGAGTACTTATGCGAATGCTGTCCAATCATTTGTTATATGGAACCAACAGACAAATAAGTAGCTAGCATGTTAGCATGGGCCTCGTTGTTGATAACAAAAACCCAACATGAGTCAACAAGCATGCTAACATTACATCTGGTGGAGAAGGCTAATGCTAACGCTGTCCTTACTTTTAAGGTAGTTACAGAATACGATACCGGTACGTCTGATAAAACGGGCTCATCGATACTTTTAACGGGTAGATGGTAATATTTGTAAGCTTTTACCAAAATATTACCGAACGTTACAAATGTCAACTCAATAAGCTAGCTTTCTGTAGCCATTTATAGACGTTATTTTGCTAGCAAGTCTCAGCGCTCCACTTAGCACGTAGCTGAATCAACGCTGTTGCTAACGTAGCTGAGATAGCAAGGCTGTAAAGGTTGCTTTATCGGCAATTGTTAAGAAGTTGTTTTCTGTTGCTTTTGTAAGGGACAAAACAACGACCTGCTGCGCGCATACTTTTCTTATCCCGAGTGAGCCATGGCCCAGTTCGGGGGACAGAAGAACCCGCCGTGGGCGACTCAGTTCGCTGCTGCAGCGGTATCGCAGCCGGGCCACTCAGGACAGTCTCTTGACCTCAACAGTCTACATTGTGAGTAAAGTAATTCAGATATGTCTATTACTATTCATTTACTGTGTGCAAAATGCCGTATTGTGGTTTTTCAAAGTGTTATTTTCCCCTGATCTGTGGTTGAATTTGTAACTGTCAAGGTGCAGCAGACTTAAATGCTGTGTCATAAATTGTGTGTTGCAGTGTGTCGTCAATCAACGTGACCTTCCCCAAGTGTTTATCTGAGTCTCATGCCATTTTCTCCCCTGCCCCCTTGTAGTGCAGCAGCCATCTCTCCTGGGTGCATCTCCCTCCATGTATGCCCAGCAGTCAGCGCTGGCCGCAGCCTCTCTCAGCAGCCAGTCTGCTGCCAACTATCAGCTCTCTCAGCAGACTGCAGCTCTGCAACAGCAAGCTGCTGCAGCTGCAGCTGCTGCAGCACTGCAGCAGGTCAGAGAGCCTTCTACTTTTAATGTGTCTGGCCACATTCATCATCTGCAATTATACATGCATAGTAAATTCTTACTTCATATTGGCTCTCCTTTATTGGGTGGGCATTGCTAGATTACTTTTTTTTCCCTTCACCTGTCAGCAGTCGTTTCATTACTGCTATGTTATGCCTTCAGTCTCAGATAAATACAGCCCTCCAGCAGTACCAGCACCAACAGCATCAGCAGCAGCAGCAGCAGCAACAACAACAACAACAACAACAACAACAACAGCAGCAGCAGCAGCAGCAGCAGCAGCAGCAGCAGCAACAGCAGCCACCCCAGCAACCCCCTCAACAGCTCTACAATGTCCCTCATCAGGTGAACTACAGCATTTTGCAGCCTGGATTCCTCATGGAGTGTACATGATGGTGGGACATGCTGTTTAATAAAGCTGTTAAGTAATCAGAATCACACATGATGCAAAGCAACTGTCAGCAAATTCTATTTCACTGGTTGCACAATAAATGGAAACACACAGATTAATGTACATAAGTTTTTGGCCTACGGTAACATGTATACATAAACAAAGTTGCATACTAGTGTGCAGGAAAATGTTGGTCCAGTGCTTGTTTAACTGTTGTGTAAAAGCCACAAAAAAAAAAATCGCAGTCGAGATTGTGCTATTAGGCCTATACTGAATATCAGCGTGGCTGATTTCAACTACAGCTGAACTAACATCGCTCAACCTATAAAATACAATCTGCTAAACCTGGTTTCCTTTTATCTTTTTTTCTTCCCCTCTCTCCACAGCTTCCACAGCCCCAACAGGCCCTGCTTTCACAGGTATTAAGGACAAACATTTATGCGTATTTGCTAGTTTCTGATTGTAATTATTGATTCTTATTAATGCAAAAACAACAAGCTTAAACAGATTATTACAGGTAGGAGCACAGCTATAGGGTCTAATATTGAATCTATGCCCATGGAGAGACTTAATGCCATAGAGTAATTCAACTCTAGTTTGGTACAGGGAGTTGGAGGGGCAAGTGTGTCTGTGATGGAGACCGTAGGCCTGTGACCTCAGCATTCTAGTTATGTAGTCATAAGCATTGTTTGACATGGCTCATGCCTGCACAGGACCAACGCAACATAAAGGAGTCTTGCAGTTGGACATTTTAATGAGTTTATTGTGATATCTTGGGCAATAGCATAATCCAATTGCAATGGCCCACTTGATCTGTTTCAGTGCTGTTTTTACATTACACAAACATTTTATTATGAAATGTTTACTTTTCACGAAGGTCAAAGATTTGGAGCAAGGTCAATGTCAGGCATAATTACGTACATGACCAAATACATTATGTAAAGTTTTTTATTGTGTATCATTATCATTATTTTAAGATATAGTTTGATAGTGTTAGGTAACACAATACAGACAATTTCTTTGACTTCTTGAGAAACGTTAGATATTACAAACAAGTGTGGGCATAGCGAAAGTGATTTGAATGTTCTTTGCTAATGAGGTAGTGATCTGCTGGTATCCTTACTTGAGAAACGTTAGCTATTACAAACAAGTGTGGGCATAGTGAAAGTGATTTGAATGTTCTTTGCTAATGAGGCAGTGATCTGGTGGTATCCTTACTTGTGAAACGCTAGATGCTCTCACAAATAATGCGTTCCCCCTGAGCGCGGGACATGGAGACAACAGGTGGTAACTCGATGGCAGCATGCTCGATGGCAGCATGCTCAAGATCACGTAAAACATAAGAAAAATGTTTCCCCTTGAATAATAAACACGGTACATCTTAAAAAAAAGTAAAATAACTGCGTTATTTTAATTTACAGTGTATATTGTTTAAGTGAAAATAGTGTGCAAATGAATACACTGGCGTTTATTTCTCCATGATTTTGTACTTTGATTCATAATTCTTCCAAAGATTACTTTTGATTTCCAACTCACCTCAGCCTCCGGTTGCCTTGCCCACCAGTCTGAGCTTGTCCAATCCCCAGCAGACTGCCCAGATTACTGTATCCTACCCGACACCACGCTCCAGCCACCAACACCAGCAGCAGCAGCAGCCTCAGAAGCAAAGAGTGTTCACGGGTGTCGTCAACAAACTGCACGACACCTTTGGCTTTGTTGATGAGGACGTCTTCTTTCAGCTGAGGTGAAAGGTTCCTTCTGACCTCTCACGTATTCCGTTGTAATATGTGTACATTTGCAATTGCACTGCTAACAAAATGCATCTGGTGACCAACATGTGATATGTAACACATCTAATTATGTTGGTACACATGTTGTAGAGCCCCACATTTAGGATTTGACATACTACTATTATGTATCTGCATCTTTTCACTGGCTAGTAGCCTCAAGTGCAAAACTGGGCGGAGTGCAAAATCATAGAATATGAGAGTCTGTCCTGCCTAATGTTCGAACATGTGTTCATGTCTTCCCAGTGCTGTGAAGGGGAAGACCCCTCAAGTGGGTGACAGGGTCCTAGTGGAAGCTGTGTACAACCCCAATATGCCCTTCAAGTGGAACGCTCAGCGCATTCAGACCTTACCTCAGTTAGCCAGCCAGTCGGTGAGAGCATTCCTCCATATACGGACCACAGAGGCTACATGTGTTCACTGAAAAACGAGGGGAAACACAAACTGCATATAATTTACAGTTGAAGCTGTTCTGCCCTTCATTGTTATTGGATACATTTTATTGAAGACATTTTATGACCACAAATCAAGTGATTTAAAAAAAAAGACATCTTTCGATTTGTCTCAGAAGGCATTTCTCTCACTACCAACAAAAGTGTAACTGCACGCTGAATTGTGTTTTTGAGCTGTAAACTAAGACTGCACTGTAATGAGACACAGATTATTAATATTGACAAAATTCCTGTGTTTAAAAATATCTGGATTTTATGGTCTGCAAATGGCTCCACACGTCATGTTACAAAATAACCCTAGGGCTGGTTTCCAACAGTACTCCTCGTGCGTTGTCAAAATAAAATGTTAACGGAGGTGTCCCTCTCAGCCCCTCTCTCAACTCATTGACTACGTTTTAGCATTTTTCAAAGTTGTGCGCTGGGTGGAATCAGGCACAGAGCTGGGGTGCAGTTACACTTTAATAAACGGTGAAAGGAGGGTTTTCTTAAGAATGCATTCTAATGATTTATTTCCATATTCCGATTAGTCATCCAGGCCTGTGCCAAGGCCACCCTGCATTTTAACCAGAAATGAATCTGCCATTTTGTTTTTTCTCTTGGCTGCACCATTGACGACATTGAACTCAACTGATACATTGACATGTCCCTTACCCTTTGCTCTGCTCCCTCTGTTCTCACTGTTTGCAGTGGAAGTTGGCCCTGTTGCCACCACATTTCAGTCATTTCATTGTGATGGAACTAGACTGCTAGTCTATTGAGGATATAGAAAACAATTGTTTGCCTATTTCCCCCCCTCCCTCTGTTCAACACAAGATGCTATATGTGCCACATATATGTATTTGACCTGCCAAAATCTTAAGTTAAACGTACATATACAGTATCTCACAAAAGTGAGTACACCCCTCACATATTTGCAAATATGTGAGCATATCTTTTCATGTAACAAC
>JAODUK010000726.1:0-7500 GCA_027564635.1 Typhlichthys eigenmanni | reverse complement strand
TTTCTGAGCATGTGTTTTGAGAAAAACACATATTTGATGACATGACCTTGAACAATAGCATATCACCTTCATGGTTTATGTACTTTGGTTGACCTTGGTGAACTTGACCAGGGTGGAGTATAATTGAAGAAAATAATTTTTTGCTATAGCCTACGGGTACACATTTATGTATTTCAAATATGTGGTTCCCCCGGTCATACTATGATCTACAATGTGCAGTGCTATACAGCAACCTCCATATAAGCAGTAATTCCAGCCTCCACGTTTCCCATCCTCTGGAATAGTTGTCGGCTGCCTGTCCCGGTGGCTTCCGACGGGGGTGGAGCATATTTTAAAGTAATATCACCCCGTCCTCTTAACAAGCTGTCCATCCATCTTGCATCTGAGTCTTCCCACCTCCACACCTCTATATCCCCCTGTGGACATTAGCAATAAAGCCTTTTTTTTTAAAGAGGAGAGATGCTTG
The DNA here is from genome assembly GCA_027564635.1 of Typhlichthys eigenmanni. Taxonomy (NCBI): domain Eukaryota; kingdom Metazoa; phylum Chordata; class Actinopteri; order Percopsiformes; family Amblyopsidae; genus Typhlichthys; species Typhlichthys eigenmanni. Next base: position 7,034 of record JAODUK010000726.1, on the reverse strand, counting down.
TTGAACCTTGGTCATAAATGATTTTGTCAAATTGTGTCAAAACACACTTTGCCAAGACGTGCATTAGTATTTACCTTTGTGCAGTCTGAAAGTTGATAGAAATTGCTATAAAAAAGTCAAACATAGAAATGATTTATAACAAATATTTTGAGATTGACTCAGCATAATATTTTTCAGTCCATGCAGGACTTGCCAGATTCTGCAGATGTTTGTCTTCATTTACAGTGCAGTTGATACAGGTCACTCATATGGCTTATAGATACAAGATGCACCCATATGCGGAATTGAATCTTGAAGTCTGCCTGTTTCATTCTTTTACAGTAATAGCATTAATAAATACACTAACTGTGCTGCTACTTTAGTATCAGTAAACTGTATGATACAGTATCAGTGACTGATGAGTTGCTAATCTAAATAAAAAATAAAACTACAAACTACACACAACAGGTGGTTGCTAGGCTGTTGCTATGGTATCCTGTTCGTTGTTGCAAATGTATTCCGGATGGTTTAATAGGTGTTTGCTGTGTAAGAAGAGGAGGTATGTATCATGTGACTCTATAAAGAGATGGATAGAGGGAAGCCTGCTCAATCTTGATTATAGATGCTTATAAACGGACTATATTTATATACAGTAGCGCTTTACAATATTTGCCTCAGATTCACACGCTGATGGCGATGTCAGCCATGCAAGGAGACACCTGAACACTGGAAGAATTAAGCGTCTTGCTCAAGGACACCTCGACCATGCCGCATGCAAACATGTGTCCGTGCTGTAAACCATTCAGACATTGACATTAGAATGCCATGAAAATCAAATGCAACACATTTGCATTAACTGTATTAACCATCAACATTATTCTCAGAGCTATAGTTTACAGACAGTGCAAGGTCAGTGGAAGCCCTAACACAGATGTTGTCATATTTTCTTGACTGCAAGATTAAGATTAAGAAGATTTCTTTTATTAGTTCTCAGATCAGTTTTTGCTAAGATAATAGTCTGGAAACGCTGTCTACAGGAATCTTGGACCAATTAGTAACCAGTAGGCATGGTTATATGCGATGACAATGAAGCAATGTCTAGCATTTGTTTCAAAATGTAGTAACATTAGCTAGATGGCGCAATATGCACAAGTCGTCATTTTGTCAATGTCAGTTGGTTAAAGGCAGCTCAAATAGTTCCAAAAATAACCTGAGGTCTACGCCCATTAGGATGCAACAACTGGAATCAATCCCCATTGGAGCATGTCTTTTCTGGCAGAGATGGTAGGAGTATATTTTATTTGATCTGACAGAAAACTTGCACTATGCCACTTTGACTGACACTCCATCTACTGTAGCCTGATGTAACCAGACCCAAACCCCGCTTTGTGAATAGACAATAGACTTTGGGGTTTGTCTCCAGTTGCATCCTAATGGGCGGTCCAGATTTTAGGCATAGCCTTAATCACACACTGCATTTATGTATGTTTTTAGCCTATTTTGTGAATAATTTAACTAATGACCTGTGTAATGAACTGTCCTTAAATGTTTAAATCACAAAACAACTATATAATATATGCATCTGTATCAGTGTATCATTATCATTGTCTTCCAACATAAAACAGTCAATGTGCGTCATTACGTCCATTATGAAACTGGCAGTGTGCCATAACAGAGAGCACTCAGCTTTTAAAGGGAATGAGAGTAACTGATTTGAATGGCTGTAATTGAAGCTCCCACTGCTGCTACTGATAATCTATTCATTCTAATCCAACTGTTTCACAACTATGCCATTATTGTGCCCACTTACCAATACATGTCCTGAAATTTGCCACAAATATTGGCCACACCTTAGATTAACATTATCTGTGAATGTGCAGAGAACTTTGTGGGTGTCTTTCATCTTGACCTAAAAACAAATGCATTTATTTTATTGTATTTATTGGAAAAATAATGTACACTAAAAAGCATTTCATTATAGTCGCTTTAAACTAACTGACATCTGCAGTCCCAGGGCATGAAACCCAGCCTGATAACAATCTTCAGGGCAGCCATACAATACAATATACTGTTGCACATTATATAGACAAACATAAAACAATATAGAGATACAGTGCATCTTTGCAAAGTGTTTCGAAATGCAATGAAAACAACATAAACATCTTGACAGATGTCTTGTCAGTATTCCAGCTTCAAAATTGTATTAAACAGTGAGTCACAAAACTAGAGTGAAGCACGAGAAATTCATTTTACAGATTTAAAATAACCAAAGAATGATGTTCATTTACTTCCATCGATTCACTCCCTCTTCTAAAGAGTCCATTTGTGGATGGAGTTATTTTTGCAATGCTTTTGAGATGATTTACAACATCCAGTGACATCTTGTTTAGGTTAATATGATAAATTACCATAATGCGCTTTGCCAGTCCTACTGTATATTACCTGTTGTAAGTTCAGTTCATATAATACTGTACATAGATATGATACCACTAATAAAAAAGATGCATTTATTGTCATGTGTAGACATCCAGGCACATATGTCAGCGAGACATTCAGAGATCCGAGTTGAGATCTGTGTGTCAGATGGAGGATAGGAGAGGTAGAGATGAGTGTCATCAGCATTGCAGCATTACAGGGCTCAGAGCTCTATTATACAATGAGAAAAGTAGGGGTTCCAACACAGCTCCTCGTGGGACCCGTGTTAAGTGGGCAGGGTTTAGACAGGGGGCCATCCCAGAGGACTTGAATCCCCAATCCCCAGCTCAGCAAGTGTTGAAAGGAGGATCTTGTGGTATACCATGTCATATGCAGCAGACAGGTCTACATGGATGAGGACTGAGGAGAGGGAGGATGCTCTGGCAGTGTGAAGGACTTCAGTCACAGTGAGAAGAGCATTCTCCGTGGAGTGCGCAGCTTTGAAGCCAGACTGGTGGAGGTCCAGGAGGTTGTGGTCTGAGAGGTAGAGGGACAGTTGGTTGGAGACTGCACGTTCCAGGGTTTTTGACAGGAAGGAGAGGAGGGATGCTGGTCTGTAGATCTGGAGAGCGGATGCATCAAGGGCTGGTTTCTTGAGCAGCAGTCTGACTGTTTTGTCTGAATGTTAGCATTATCATAGATAGAGGAGATCACACAGGTATGGCATGTAACATGGATCAACTGATTAACACCTATTAGCCTCACTTTATATAGATTGGCATAGAGATTTACATGTATATGTAGAGTGGAACAAATCTCAGAGACTGCAAAGTCAGGATGGTCTTAACCGACTAAAGCAGGCAGGCCAAAGGTCAAGACAAGACAGGACACACTTGCCACCTAGTGTCTCAGCAGATTAAGGATTAAGTTGAAGCATTTTGTGCATTAGAACATATGAGAGCGTAATAATATTCATAGGACCTTGTAAGTAAGCGGCTATACCGTCCATTCTCAGCGTTGGCAAGACCTTGAGAACAAGACTGGAGTAAGGCCACTGGGGGGAATGACATGGCGAAATAAAGTGGAGTACATGATTTGTGAGTGCTGCGTGCTTTGAAGAATAATTTGTGTTGATGTCAGACAGTATGTAAGAGAGATAACGATGACAAAGCACATGTTAATGAAGCTGTTCGATAAGATATTCAAGGGCCAAAACTCAAACAGGCTGGGAACATCACACAGATACTTAAAGTGTAACTGCACCCTAAAATGCGTTTTTTGAACTGTAAACAAAGTAATAGGATTGATATGTGATGAGACACATCAATGCTGCTGTTAATATTGAGAAAAAAATCTAATTTTTATAAAACTCTGCATTTTATGGGCTGAAAACTGACAGTACACATCATAGCCATTTAAAATCACCCTAGGACCTGGCTGGTTTTCAGCGGTACACTCAGTCCGTTCATATACGTCATCAAATTCAAATGTTAACTTTAACGTGAATTTTAACGGGGGTCCCCCTCTCAGCCCCGCCCCTCCCCTCCCCTCCCACAACTCCTTGACACAAGTTGTAGTGGGTGCAGTCATGCTCAGCGCTGGGGTGCAGTTACACTTTAAAACACATAAAACACACCAACAGACTATACAGACAATACCAGTCTGACATGTTGCATATCTGCAGAAATCTCTATAATCCAGTGACCTCAGGAGATGGAATTTAAATGTTCATTCAATTCCATCTCTCAGGGATGCAACTTAAGAAATGATTAAGAATGTCATTAGCATTAATACATTTAGTTGGAATATTAATACAAACTGTGGTTATCTTAGAGAACAAGGGCCAACAGACTGTCGGTGTGTGTTGGTTAACATACCATCCTCAGAGAGAGGGTCATAGTAATACAATATACACTGTTGAACAACTGGGCCTGTATTTGTTTTATGTTCACTCCACCTGAAGCAGCAGATGAGACAACAAAAGCAAATTAACATAATGATCTCTTCCAATCAAAGAAATATGAAGTAAAGAAACGACTAAATTACTAAAACTGTCGGTTATTCAGTCCAAAGTTAGACAAGTGCATCAGTTTAACTGATCCTTTTCTTTGACAGTGTCCTTTCCCTCAGAGCACACATTGCTCATGGCTCAATAAATCAGACGGCGTCACTCCGATCATTTCCTCGCCTGTTCAGTGGTCACATTGCCAAGAACACAAACTATAAAAACAACTTTTTAATTTAAGAAGGGATGGAGAAAGGCGGTTGAGTGTGAGTGGTGCTCCTTGCTATTCATTGGCATTTGTCTCAGTTCTCTGTGTGGACGTGATCTCATTCAAACTATGTTTGCATACTTGCACGTCTGCACATACAACGCACTACACGTGTACTGTAATATAGTGTGGGAATGTGTGTGCTGTTAGCAATAACAGGAAGCTTGTGCTGACTTCAATGTTGACGCAAACATGGCTGAGTGAGTGGCCCTCACAAATAAATAAATAAACACATAGGAGCCTGGAAGCAGTAGAATTCTCTATGAGGATAAATACAGAAAAACTTGAGGACTCCCTCAAACCCCAAATAAGGAGACCTAACTCGTTGACAAGGCAACTGCTTGCATAAACAGTTTACAGTGCAATATGGGTTGGTGGGATCACGATTCTTTCAAATTAAACGAATTGACACCGTTTTAATCCAACAAATATACGTACCATGGATGAGACAGATTTTGTTTTTACAGTAAGCAGCTTTACAGCCCAAATGAAACAAACAAACATGATATGCAAAATAATAAATTATTGTTAATTTTAAGAAATCTTTACTGATTTCCAAATAAATATTACACTCTAAATTTAAAGATATAGGCACTAAGTTTAAAGATATAGGAACCAGGTTAGTTAGTTCACATTTTAGACCATCTGACAATAATGTTGGCCCAAAGGGCCATGATCAAGGTTTGTATACAGTATATAATGTACAGTATATACTGCATATATATAAAAGTGTTACCTAGATATAAAATAATCAGCTTCCAACGCATAAACTTGTCTGACATGATAGTGGAGAGATCTTTTTTTCAACTTGTCACTTCATGAAACCTTTCACCTTCACAATCCCCTGGGAGACACATTATATGTTGTTGGAAATCAAACAGTAGATTACTTGTAGATTACTTGTACGGTATATGCACATTTGTCCAACACAGTTTGAGCGATTTCATATCAAAGGGAACCTACGTACAGTATAGCAACCTCACTGGGGATGTCTTCTGTGAGGTCAAACAGCAGCAGTCTCCAATCACATTTCTCTCTTTGACAGTGGAATAAAACGCAAGTCTCCTCTGATACATAAAATATAAAGACCGAGTTCACAATTCATGAGACCAGCAGCTACATCTGGTGATTCAACATAAAGTCCAGAGTGTACGTGTGTGTTCGTAGACATAGGCTAATACACAGGCCTATATGTTTGTTGGTCAAAGAACATCGGTCCGCTCGTGCTTGTGTACTTCCCAGCAAGGGTGTGTATGTACGCGTTAAGCATTATTTATGCATTACTTTGGTTTTGTTGGAGAGTTCCAGATGTTTCAGGGTCAGAAGGGGGCTGCTTGCAACTGCAGCCCCCCCTGTACACATCCAGCTGTGCCCAGGTGTGCGTTTAGAACAGACCTGCTGTTGACATGTATAATACAGTAATAACAAATACGACATAAATCATATAAACATATTTCAGTCTGGCCACCTTTAAAAACTGAAATTCAAAAAATGAAGGCCACAGAACAGATTTAATATACTGTAAGTGTAGCTTAGTACAGTGGCAGTAGTTTATCTAGTGCTACGCTATGATATTATCTGTTGTCATGGCATGGTGTTACACAAACAATCAAGAAAAAGTGCTGCTATCATTAAAAGGCAGGGTCAGTTATTCTCGAGAACGCTTCCTAATCTGCTACGCTTGATAACTCAAACTAAAACAACATCCCTCCGCAGCGTATATGGTGCGTTAGACAATAAGTGCATTAGCTTACAATTAGCTTGCAATACCTGACTATGGGCTAGCCGACTACCTTTAATCCATCTGCTGCTCCGTTCGGCAGGATGTGGTTGTCCGTCCAATCGTGACAGCTGTGTCTGCTGAAGATTATCGCCGGTAAAGGAGAGGGGGGACCCAGCTGAGGGAACACGGTCTGGGAATTTTACAACAGGAAGAGGGCACTCAAGTGATGCAATCTCTAGTGCAGGACGCAGAGAGAGAGAGAGAGAGAGAGAGAGAGAGAGAGAGAGAGAGAGAGAGAGACATGGTTGTGGGGGGTTTAGGGGTAATAAGACAGACATGAGAAAGAGGGGGTTACACTCCTGGGCACGTCATTGGTCAACAGTGTGTAGTGTACAATGGAGGACATTTATGAAACTGAATGTGTACAGTCTATGGGGAGAGAGTCGTTCTCTCTGTTATCTATCTCACTGTGTACCCAGATCCCTGCTCCCCCAGATAGCATCAGTAAATAAGATGAGGCGAAACAGACGTGCTCTCTCTCTCTGGGACCCGGCCGAAGCTGCCCCCCCCACGTGCACGCCGCCTAAACACCGACTCAAACCAGGGAATGGGGCGAAGGAACGAGACAGCTTGATTGTACCGTG
>JAODUK010000725.1:0-13463 GCA_027564635.1 Typhlichthys eigenmanni | reverse complement strand
AGAATTCCTCAAAACTTTGCAAAAGTCATTTTTATGTTAATAGGAACAAAATGCAATGCCAGCCAAATTGATATTTCAAAATTAAAATTTCCCATTCAAATTTGATGCACCCTAACGCACACACACACACAAACATGCACACACACACACACACGCACGCATACAGGCACGCACACACACTCACGCACGCACGCAAACATGCACACACGCACAAACACGCACAGGCATGCACACATGCACACATGCACACACACACACAGCATACACAAGGGGCATGACAACACACTCAGTGCCCGCTTTCAGATACACTTGCACATACATATACACACACTCATCAATAAAGTTTCACATACATACTGTATAAACTCTGTATTCACACACACACACGCACGCACACACGTGCGCACGCACACACACACCAGCCATTCCAACATTTTCCAAATGATCTCATCAGATTAGTCCCAGATTACTACCTATTACAGCTCTGCTACTTATTTAGCAATTTAGCGACGGGGAAAATTGCCCCCGCTTGAAGGCTAATTTTTAGAGGCGACATTTTGCCACAGTGGGAGGCTAGGTGGAGGTCTCTGTTGTTGGCCAGGAGGTCATTAGGACTAAATGACCTTTCTGGCAGCAGGCTTCACATTGGGACTGGTGGGGACAGTGCTGTCTAGAGGAGGTGTTGAATGGAGGTGCTTTCTTGCCAGACTTCAGACTAGTAGCCACACTGCTCTTGGCTTGACTAGCTGAGACTAACCAGTCACTCTAAAATATTTAATATAATCTCATTACGCATTTTTAAGTGTTCAAATTCTGTGTTTTTAGATATTATTATTATTATTATTATTATTATTATACATGTGCATTATAAGAAATATAATAATATAATATAATGCAAAATGTCTTTCTCATGTAAAGAAACGGATCAAGATAAATGGAACAGCATGACATTTTTTTTTTACAGTTGTAATTTTATTTCTGTATATATAACTTTATTCATTCAATATTAATTTGTATGATTTCACATTTCTGTATATATGTATTCTGAATACGGCATTAAGTGTAGCATTATAACAACAGACGTTTATACTGTATATAGCTCTATTCTGTAAGTAATGATTGAGATTGAGGGCTGATGTAGTTTAGCAGCTCATTCACCACTGTGGTTACATGCATACCAATAAACACACACAGAGCACAATATGCTGATGCGAATCTGGCGACATTCTTGATGACAAAGCACCCTGTATGTGTGTGTGTCTACGCGTGTGCGTGTGTGTGTGTGTGTGTGTGTGTGTGTGTGTGGGGGGGGGGGGGGCTCTGATGACAACGTTGTGATTATCAGGCTGCAGCTTCTGAGAAGATTCTAACTCCTGCGGAACGAGATAACCAATATTTGTCTCTTTCTCTTTCTCACAGAGCCTGTGCAACACTGACTGGCACATCTGACCAAGTAAATTGTGAGAACCATTAAAGTTTGAGAGAACAACATTATCTGTCTTGTATGTTTTAATCAAATTGATAGTCACAATTTACAGTTACATATACCAGCATTTTTAGCTTGCTTGTATTGGTAAAACAGCATTTTTATAAATATATTGCAGCACTGTTACAATGGTGACGGTTTTAAACAGTGGATCCATTCAATGCTAATTTCTTTTGCTCTGTTTTAAGGCCACATAGCTGGTACCTTGATGTTGATGAAACATGCACAAGCCCTAGAGAGTTATGGATTTGCTATGATTACAGACATATGACTACAGGAAATCAATTAGAGGCAGTAAATATATAAAGAAAATTACATACACAATATGCAGGCCAATCAAAAACACAGAGCTTATACTTTGTCATATATAACCTGAAATGTTATCCACAAAATATGGCTCATTGGCCTAATACTGTCACGGTTCGCGGCCGCTCCGGCAGCAGACAGGGCCAAGCCGCCGGTCCAGCACCGGACAGCGCTGCCGCCAAGTCGTCAGCCACCTAATGCACCCATGTGCAGCTGCCTCCTCCCCGCTTCCTGGGTGGAGGTTTAAAAGGCTTCCCATCCTGGTACCAATTGCCAGTCCGTTGTATTTCCTCGATGCACGTACCAGCGATCGACCTACTGCTTACCCGCCTTCGCCTCGTCAGGGAGAACAGTCTGCCGACCACTCGCCTAACGATCTCGACTGCCTTCTCTTCACTTGACAGCCACGCCTGTCTTCTCTTCACTGGACAGCCATGTCTGTCTTCTCTTCGCCGGACAGCCACGCCTGTCTTCTCTTCGCCTGGACAGCCGCGCCTGTCTTCTCTTCACCGGACATCCGATCCGATCACTCCCCACTCTCCACGAGGCCTCGCCTGTCTACAGACTCCCGCCGCACGCAAGTTTAACCGGCTAGCCGGCATCGCAAGCAATGCCGCCTTAGCCCCTAACGGTTGTACCTCTCCTGTCTGTGTAATTAAATCCTGTTTTATTTATAACTGCCATCTCCTGCCTCTGTGTCCTGCACTTGGGTCTCCGCCCTTCTCAAGGCCGTATCCTTAAAAATACAGTACAAAGGTCAGTGTTTATATAAAAAGCCCTCACTAGACTCATTAATTAACAACAAAAAAGTTAACTGAATGTATGTGTGTGTGTATACCACATTTGATTCTGTTAGGCAGTAGTTTTTATTGTACAGTCAGACAGTGAATAGCTATGTAAGTGCAGCATTAGGGAGGGTAATCCAGTAGCATCATACAGCTAATGATCACCAACTCTAGACCCCTGAAGACCCCAGCTGTGTGCAGGGCCAGAAGTATTGGCCCTTGATGAGCTTAACCAAGCCTATTTACCAGGGCCCCCTCTCCCCTGGCCCCAACAGCCAGCACAGCAACAAACACATATGCATAATGGAGGAATAATGGAATTTTCTAATAATTTGTTTGGAGAAGCAAAAGGTCTGGAGTCAGAGGCTGCCACTGAATGACATGGCCCTGTGTCCTAACACGATTAGAATTTAAACTATGAGCCCTTCTATTGAGGTCCAGGTGAAATATTAAAGCAACAACACTTTCCCTCTCTTCCCAGCAGTATACCACATTCTGTATGTGACACTTGTCTACCAGTCAAAGTGATTGACAGCTAACACTAAAAAGAGTCCACTAGGCCTGCTTGTTTTAGTCAGTGTCAATGTAACAGAGAGGTTTGACTGACACTCCAGCATTACTGACTAGATGTTACAAGTATGCGTGATTTAAAGTCAAGAGATTCAGATGTTTGTGTTGCGATCACTGCATTCAATATTCTATTCTATTATATTATTCAATTCTTTAAAATTCTACATTGTAAATGATGCCACAGTATAGTACACTGTCAACTGAGTCAGTAAATAAGCATTACTGCAGATCCTCTAGATGTGCACATATTTAGATATCTACAGTATATTTCAGACCGATATTGTGCTTATTTCTGCATAAACTCATGTAGATGTGGGCGTTTCTAGTCTCTCTCTTTCTCGCTCTAATATGAGTGAATGAGAGAGGTTCTTTTTGGCTCTGAAGGAGAAGCTCATGATTATTTGAATATTATCCTCCCTCATGAATAATACACAATATTTCTTGATGGACTGTGTGTGTGTTTGCACGTTATATATGAAGTTATTTTCACACATGCAGCATTCAGTATAGTGTACACATATATTGTGTGTGTCCCTGTTTATATGCGTCGGTGTGTATTAAGTGTGCAAATGTGATAGTCTGAATGTGTGTTCAGTGCACATTTGCTTTCAGTGCACAATTAACTTTTTATCAGCCAGGTTTCATGGAATTTCGACTTAGCGTCCACTAACAACATTTCATTATTTATTATAAGACAAGACTAAATGTTTGGTATATTCAATAAACTTTTTACTGATTGACACATTTCATCAGAAACTACTTTCAAAGACTGTGTTTAATGGATGCGGCGAGTGTTGATAAATGACACATATTAGCTGCAAATGTGGAAGGTGTTTTTGAGTATTTGTCATCACTAGTAGCCTTCCTAAGGCTGCTTTCATTACCATCTTATTTTATCTGAAATGCATGCTGTCTCTCATTCTAATGTGAAATGTATGACATTTAAAATTAGAGTATGTTGACACAACCATTGTGGACATATCCATCACAGCAGTTGGACCAGGAACAGTACCGTCATATTATTCATGTATACAGCTGAAACACAGCAATCTACAACAGTTAAACACAAATTATCACTGATGTTAGCCATATGAATGTATGTAGCCAACTCCTCCCTGTTTTGTAAACTGGCATTCAGCCCACTTCCCTTCACGTTCATTGAACCTAAAGTTCAATGAACGCAGAGCTGCAGGAGGCATGGTACTGTAAATTGGCATCCAGCAGGCCAACACAGCACAGCACTCAACACACTGTATGTTTACTGTATGGAGTGCTGGAGAACACACTCTCGCACAAGACACACACACGCATGGTAAATGCACACCCTAATATAATAAACAGTATCATTGAACTGTACTTTTCATCTCTTAATAAATAATTAAATGTTAGTGTATGCTAAGTCAAAATGCCATGAAACCTGGCTGGATCAGGATCAGGGCTGTCTAACACACGCGCACACACACACACACACACACACACACACACGTATTGCTGGGTAACTAAAGGCACATACAGTACAGGCACAGGTGGAGTTTACAAGTTTGGCCCAGACACTAAAACAGCTGTTACTGCCAGAGACAGCTTCACACACACACACACACACACACACACACACACACACTGTAACTCCCCATGTCCTTTCTCTTTGACTCCCAGCTCTCCTGTGTCTCCTGGGCGCTGTACGTGCCACCGTGTGGCCCCACCAACACATCTGCTGATGATAACTGTAATTTCACTCAATTGACATTCATTAAGGAATAATGACCCTTGGCCTGTTTATCTGTGCTGCCACGCCGGGAATTTGACATCTCATTGTTTATCTCCCATCCCCTTTTGATGATGTCAGAGTTGGATTGTGTGGCTACGCACATATAAGTGACTGTGAGACCCCCCAATCCTCAGTAATCTGTCTGTTCAGGACAGGCCCTGCTGGGGACCAATGGAAGATGTAACAGGATCTTTCAGAGGGCTGTTTCTCCCGCAGCGCTGAAGATTAACACTGGTGTCGTTTGCTGCGTTCTCTACTAGAGAGAGGGCTTCTGTTCGTCTACTAACAAGGCTGGACACATATCCATACATGAGTCTGTCATGGATTAGACTGGTGTGATGTTCAATGGCCCAATGATTCTTACAATACTGACTAATTCATTCTTAATGCATCACCTAATCAAAAGGTGAGCTAGCAAACACGAACAAAAAAGGTTCATTTAAGATTCAATCTGGAAATAATCTCAGGTTGATGAATGTATTTTATGATAAATGTAACTTTACTTGCTGGAAGTATTTACATGATGAAGTATGAAGTATTTACATGATGTTTGTTTGAAGTTTGGAGTTTGAAGAGTTTGTTTCTATTTTGTACTTTTAATTTTGACAGTATAAATCATTAAAGAAATCTGAATAGTTTGTTTACAGTATAGGCCAGGAGTGTCAAAGTCAATCACTGTAAGGGTCAACATTTAGAATGTCGAAGCCTGCCTTATTTCGTTTTATAGTATGTTATATTTTTTTTACAGCAGCTCCACAAATAAGCCAAACTGGTTTATGGCTAATGCAAGTAAACAGATACTCATCAGAGATATACCCGCCTGTCTTGAAAACCCCTGTTGTCCACTTTTTGGTTGGTCATTTCTTTTGAGAGGCTTATTTAAATATAAAAGTGACGGGCATAGTTGACTTCTGTTCTCTGATGAATGTGCTATCCACCTTATTCTTGATTTGACATATTTTCCATGATTCAAAGTGCATCAGTAACGGCTATACTGTATTAGCAGTGGTACAGAATATTCAGACCTATTGGAGCCCTTTAAAAAAGCATTCTAAAACCTAACGTTTAACTTAATTGTCAATGTTCACTAAAACCATAATTTTTTAGCCTCTGTAGTAGATAGAAACATTCAATAAAAAGCATTTCAGAGCTAAAACCTTTGGATTTCATTGGAAATAATTAGCCCTATCATCATTAACATTAATAGAAAATATATAAATTGAAAAAATACACAAAGTAGGCTACATTTCTATATATTTCAGAATTATATGTTAAGCTATAGTTATTATACATTTGTTTATGTATAATCGTTATGATCGCCATTGTCATTTATTACCATAATTATTATTATTCCTTCCTGTATTTCCGATTACTTTCTAAATATTTCACTTTTCACTATTTTACTTTGACACCTATACAAAGTTAGTTCTGTGTTTCCTATGTTATTAGTGTATACTGTCACACAGCAGCTTCTAGGCATGCTTCAGATTTTTTTTGTTAGACGAAACAAGGTGGTATCGTGCAGAATGGGTACATCTGCCAAGAACTGATCAAAATGGAAAAAGTTAATTTTATGAGTTGTATTCCCGCTCTGACGATATTTAAACAAGTTAAAAAGGAAAAAAATATCATCTAGGACACATAGCAGGTGAAATAATGTTGAGTCATAAGGATAATTGCAAAAAATATAATTTATTTATTTTATACATGGGGCAAGTTGGCAGTAAATACTGTGTGTGTGTATATATATATATATATATATATATATATATATATATATATATATTCATTTGAAATATTCATTTGAAAGTTGCTGATACATTTACTGTATACTTAATATGCTAAAAGTATCCTAGAAATGGTGCTTTGATTAACAATTTGGTTTATTTATTTATATATATATATATATATATATATATATAAAAACCAACTTGTTTAACTAAGAATAAAGTCACACAGTAGCTTTCACAGTGTGTTTTCACAGTAGCTTGTTTGGCAAACCAGATATTCATGCACTTGGGTTTTGTGGTGGGAAAACTCTTTTCACACACACCGACACACACACACACACACACACACACACGTGCAAGAGTCAGCTGTCTTAAGCTTGTCAGCTCATTAAACCAATCCCAGGGCTGGCAGGCTGCAGAATGTAAATGAGCAGCACCTCCTTTGAAGTGTGTGACCCACCACAGAACCTCCATGCCTCACTGCTACCCTCTGCCAGGTAACCCCAGCTCACAGACATCCGTCTTTGTGTGTGTGTGTGCGCGTGCGTGTGTGTGTGTTGTGTCTATGTCGGGGCCCGTGGTCTTTGCTGACCTTGGTTAGAGGTGCAGGGGTGATCTGGCTGAAACCATATATGTGTAAATCCCACTAAAGTCTTGGGCCTTAACCTTCCCTTCCCCCCACACACAAACTCACCTCACACACAGACATACATGCACGCACGCGCGCACACACACACACACACACACACACACACACACACACACACTGGGAAGCTCGGGTCCCTGCAGAAATCAGCATATGTTGGACAACAGGAACAGGGAGTGACAGGATAGGGGGGGGGGGGGGGGGGGCAGAGGGCCCTGGATTCATACAAACAATACTTTGACTTAAAGCTCAGTAGTGAAGGAAAATATATCCTAACTGTGTAACTGTGGTTGAAAAATTATCATTGCTTTTAAGATGTATGCAATTGACAAATACCTAGCCACGCCCCTTTCACCTGTCCAACCTAGTTACTGTAACTAGGTTGGACAAAACAGCATTGTAGTCTATAACAATGTAAGATGTCCTTGAGTGTTTCGGAAGGTGTCCTGAAATAAAATGTATTATTATTATAGATGGCTTTAACAAACGTACGCGGGTTGCTGCGGTTTTGCACTGAGCTACAATCAACTTCCGCTCTGTGTTTGTTATTTTGTGTTTGCGTTTACTGCCGCATGGTACTGACTACAAACTGAATGAAAGTTAAACGGATGAGCAGACTGACGTTGGTTTCATGGTTGAAACCTGGGGTTCTACCTGACATAAATACAATTTCGAAAATAAAAATGTATACTTTTCTATACGGTAACCACGGATCACCCCTGTGCGAATAGAGAGCCATGGCAGTCTGTTTCCAGTCATTCTGATTCTGTGACAACAAACTTATACCCTACACAGAATGCATTCACATTACCAAAATGGAGGCCTCACATACTGTACCTTTCTCTTCATACTGTATAAGCACTGCGAAAAATAACTTGTTATGAATGGATACCGGTAGCTGTACCGTACAACAGGTGTTGTGCCCTTGATGGGATTGCGCATATTACTTAATCTCGTAGTAGCATATTATCATCAAGGGGACCCAATCAAGGGCACAACACCCAGTAGATGTACAGAAGGGTTGGGTACCGAACTCGGTATTTTTAAGAGCACCGACCAAATTACGTTGGTACTATAGAGTACCGATTGAGGTAAAATCAGATTTCGGCACCTTAGAGCGCATAAAGAGAGAAACGCGATTGAGATTACATCATCCCTGCACAGCCTGCAGCTTGTTCAATGTTCAACATAATCATGGGTACAACGAGCCAAAAACAATCACAGGTTTACCTTTTTTTCTGTACTTTACTCCCACTTTTGTTCATACTCCCAGTTTCGTTCATAAAGAGTTACATTTTTCTGCCGCTGGCGCAAAAACTTTTCGCTGTGCCGTTCACTCTCAAGTGTTCATGCACAATGGGATTAATAGATTTTTACTTTACCGCATTGTGCATCTATTTATCATTCTGGAAGTGAAGTGTAATATGCACGATCCCATCAAGTGGGGCCCAATCCACAGCGGGGACCCAATGGAGGGCACAACACAGCTTCCAGCGCTCAACAAAATATGTTGGGTGTTCGTGTAAAACACTACGTAGTTGCAGTTTAGACTAGAGCAGTACAGTGAAATGAACCGACCGCTATAGAAGCGGACCCAGTAAACTCTTGCAGCGGAATGATGAGAGGGCAGGAATTAGATCACATGCACACACGTCTCCGGCGTTAAACACAGGTGAGATCAAACTAGGTCTATTGTTTATAGCAGCAATATTTACAACATCCTCGTTTCAGATTTAACCCTGTAGGCTACAACTACAATTAATGTCCCCATTGAAAGTGTGCATGCTAACATAAGCTACCATATAATGCTTTGGAGAACGTCATAGGCTACTAGCAGGGTAGAGGGCGTTCGAGAAAACTGAGGGAGGCACTGTTGTTGTTTGTAAAGAGTCAGTCAGACAGTTTTTTTCCATAGACAACATTCAATTACTAGAGTAAAGTACCGAAAAAAGGTACCGTTGGGTACCAGTATCGAATTCGAGGTACTGGACCGGCACCGGTATAGATTCAAATGTGAACGATACCCAACCCTAATGTACAGTTTACCTTATCCATTTAAATTTGTCCAGGTAACGGTTCTTTTCTTTGATTTGTATCCCCAAAAAAACGACTGACTAGACATAATTTTAACTAGCTAGATAATGTAATTTATTTGAACTGATTAAATAAAATAAAAGTGTCTGAAGACTACTAGATGAATCTGTTGTTCTATACATTTGTGGAGGTCAGTCGGAAGTTACGTTTAGGCCAGAAAGTTAGCGCATGCACAGTAACGTTTGTTTTTGTTGTCAAGATGAAACCGTCTATAACAGGAAAACAGACGGTTGATGGATTAGCTATTGGAGGACAGGCAAAAAGGTGCTCAATTACTTGGGATTGCTCAATTTATGGGTTTTTCATGGTTGTGTTGGTGTTGATTGAGTGAGAAATCCAAAGTCCTATTGTGATTTTATTATCAATGACAAATGATAATGATGACAAACTCTTGATGAAAAACCATACATACCTATGCTTCTAGGAACTATTTCCTGGTATATTAGATAACATATGTTAAAAATGTTTATCATAATTAGCCATGATGACATACTGCTGTCATTATCCTAACAGGATGTTTGTTGCATATACTACAGCTGGAGTATGATCTCTTCTATTGACAAATATAAAGTTGTTTTGGAGAAAAGTGTCTGCTAAATGCTGTAAATGTAAAATGTAAACTGTGACTGACTTTAATGTATAGCCATGCCCAGAGATGCGCAGGCACGCACACATGCACACACACAGTTTTACCAAGATCTTCAGCCTTTTCACCTTTTGCCCCCCAAGCCTCTCAACACACATCTTCCTGCAGCCGTTGCTCTACCTGGCTTCCTCATCTGAGAATTCACCTCCTCAATCCCATAAAGCAACACAAGGTAGACTCTTATTGTGTTTACTGTAATCAAAGAATAATGTGGAGTAAGCCCACAACTTGTGCTTACTCCACAATTGAATAGAAGGAGGAATGTACTGGATCGTTCCAGAGAAGGGCCCACACAAGCTATTTGGACAGAGATGATTGACCTGAAAATGTACTTGTATATGTTGGTGAAACATATTCTTGGATTTCCTCTACTGTACATCTCCCCATTAACGTATGGCCAGAGGGAGTTATATACTATAATAAGTAATACAATTTGTTAATATTACAGTGTGTCAACTTTTACAATCTGTTTTGGAAAATAAAGTTGCCATCTAAAACGATGATATCTTTCAATACACACATAAAAGTATGACTCATAACTAGCAAACATAATGTGCTTTAGCTTCACGGCAGTTGTTTGTCACTTTAGCACATTCCCTGCTGGACAACTCAGGTTAAAATTAAATCTTGTGTACCATGTCAGTAGCTGGCAAAGCAAACACAGGCCTAGACACACCAGCAGTATAACGTAATGCCTGCAAAAGGTATGTGTGTGAGAGTATTGCTATGGCTACCAATGTCTTTATTGTGCTAAGTAGATGTTGTGGCTTAGTGAGGTCTACACTTTGTAGAGAAGTACATTTGGGCTTTGTGAGGAAAATGAGACCCTTGATCTCAATGAACTCATGGGAAAGTGTAGCATATAATATGTATATGCTGGCATGAAATAAAGCTACAGATATTTATATAATGGACAAAAACACAAAACAAAAAAAACAATCAAGTGAAATTAGCGCAATAAAATCTACTACTACTAAATCTTAATGCATTTCTTGTATTGTGCAGTATCTTTATTGATTCAGACTCAGATGAGAGGTTATAAACCTAACAGAGCATGTCTGTGTTTTATCTGGACATGAGTGACCAATGTGGCTAGAGCATGACCTTTGACGAGTTATGAGGTCTCTGTTCTCCGGCAAGGGAAGTCATAAAAGACGAGTGGATTAAGGGCTAGCCGACATTCCTAGAGACTCATTAAAATAGAAGAAGAGTAGCGGGACAGATGGACTGTTTCCAGTTGCATGGATCAGCATCTCCACGTCGTTGATCTGACCTCATCACCGGTAAAACCATACACATACCCATCTAGCCAGGTAGTCTGGCCTTGTTGATGCCTGCAAGGCAAAGTGATACTGGACATGTCTGATACTCAACTGTAGTACAGTTGAGTATGTGGCATTTATACAGAATGCCAGTTTCATTATTTTTCCTCTACATTTATAGGAATCATGAAAAAGTCAGATTATGGATTTTCAAATAATCATTTTGTTTTGGCCAATTGTTGCTTAACAGTGATCTTTGTCATGATATAGTAAAATCTGGTTGCTTCTACCAAACACGAATTTCCCTTACAATACAAAACAGGATCAGTAATTTCATCAAAGTTGTACACCATCAATTCTGGAGGCTTTCCATTTAAAAGGGCTAAATGGTCTGAACTGTGAGGATGGGATAATTGGTTTGAGTAATATAGCATCAAACAACTATGTTCTATGTAAAGATATGTAAAGGCTTATTGCTTCCCAAGCATAGAATTACATAACTTCCTCTTGGTCGGGCTGGCAACTCACGGATCGGATTGTGTCACGGTTTTTGAGCCACGGATCGGATCATTTTTCGAATCAGCAGACTATATGCTTATACCATATTGATTAACTTTGTTTTCCATGCATTTAAAGTTTCTCTTTTTGACTTCCTGACTCTAGATGTCACACTTAGAGCACCAGCATGCTTTGTGGGGCCCACACACACAGACACTCACTAAGATGCACAGGTGGCTGGACAAGCCATCAAAACAGAGGAGCTGGGATAACAACACACACAGTGGGAATGTGATGTCATTCTCTGATCAGGAAGCAATTTAGTTATATTATATCTTACATAGAAAATTGTTGTTTGCGGCTACATTCATGTTTAAAATATTGTATAAAGCATTTATATAACTTGACGACTGTACAGATCTAATAACCATTAATTAATTAATCAATGATCATTATCTTAGAATGTAACAAAATTCGCACCTCAAATATTTACAAATCTCCATAAATAACAGAGCGTAACAGAGTGGTTCCGAAAGTACATTTCCCATAAATTTTCTCCATTGTCTTTTCAGAAAATCCTTGTATAAAATGTTTTAAACTTGGAACCAAGCCAAACAGCTACGAGTTTGTGAATCAATTAGGGGTGCAACATTTCACCACATCCATGGTTTTCTGGCCTTGATTACATTCTGTAGAATAGTCTATTTTCTATACTTTCTGCCACTAGATGGCAAACTAGCACCAGCTTCTCTGCCAAACAAGAACACTGGTTTTGTTGCCGCCCACACATGCGCCTATGCTGTAGAGCCAGCACTAGGTAAACAAAATAAAAAGATGAGACCGGATAACGTTACAAAACCCTGCTAAGGACAATAATCCACTATATCCTTAACATGGAAAATAGTAATTGTTTGCTGCTATATTCATGTTTAAAATAGACACCTTTTTAAAAATCAACAATTTGGAATACTAAGAAGAACACTGTAGATTTCATTGCTACAAGTTACAAAATACAAGCAGACGATCGAACAGTTTGGAACCACATGATGGCAAAACAGACAGCGGCCAGAGACTGAATTAAAAATAACCTGGAAAGTTTTGGACTGTTTTCATACCTTGGCGGACATCATTGATATTTTATTGACACGTCAGATAGGTTTCGTGAAAGAGACACCCACAAGAAAGGTAACTGCAGCGTCATGCCTATCCACGAAGACGACAGTGTTTGTGTGTGCGCTGCACGTCTTGTAATTTCTCAGCAAAATGACACACACACTCATTGATGTTTCTAAATAAAGTGTGATATTATTCCACATTGTTTAGTTTGAGCGAAGAAGCAAAGTGTCTAAGTGTCTGTAATGATATTCAGTAACATGTAATATAACCATGTAGCCACAAGGCGGCGCTGTGATAATTTACTGCGTTAACTCAGAGAGAGAAACTCTTACTGTTATGTTATCACCGGAACAGCAGATAAAAAAGGATTATAATAAATTACTAGCACAAGCTAGCTGTTCATCACAACTATGGAAGTCCATAGAGGACTAAATTCAAATGAAAATGCAATCCCAAATAGCATTTTCATTTTCAAACAGTTCCACGCTTTAGAGTGGACTTAATTCAAATGAAAATGCAATCCCAAAATTGCATTTTCATTTTCAAAATATACCCC
>JAODUK010000724.1:0-13464 GCA_027564635.1 Typhlichthys eigenmanni | reverse complement strand
CCCCCCCCCCCCGCATCTGGTGTGGAATGATATTTGAGTGTGTGTGTGTGTGTGTGTGTCTCTTACTTGTGTTCATGTCAACGTGAAGAGGAAATGTGTGAAGAGAGAAATGGGAGACGGCACGAAAGACGGAGACAGTCAGAGGGTCAGTAATGAACGCAACTGGTCACATTGGCTGTCTTACTTACTCACACACACACACACACACATATACTGTATATATACATACTACAAATATGATTATTACCAGTTCTAGTACGTCACGTTATATAATTTTCATGTGCAGATGTATCCATAACGCATATTCTCTTTCACTCGTTCACATGGAACCGTGCAGTCTGACTAAGGCAAAATAGCTCCACACTGTGTCCTACAGTTGTAGTAAAGTACAGAATATACTGTAACTAGTCGAGCAAACATGTTTTTATTTTCCTGTATACAATTCAGAATATTAACGTTACTACTTTTATTGAAACTGAATATTATATGCTACTGTGTAGATGCTGATTTATCTTTTTTTCTTGATTTACAAAATGCAAACCCTATCACCACTAAGTCTTGTGTTGTTAGCATCCTGTTTCTTTTCCCCAGGAGCACTAACATGTTGTCCCTCCATGAAATCTGCTTGATTACTGCTCTAGGGATGGTATTCAAACAATGCTTCACAGAGGCATGTGGGTGGTTAGACATAGTTCCGCTTTGGCATTTCATTAGAGCTGGTGTCCAAGCGGCACCGCCCTCATGGGGCCATCCTACGGTGCCGGGGACTTATTGGACACGCTAACCTCCCGGAGTATAGCAAGGTAGACAGGCAGGCACAGAGGAAAGTATGCAGTGGTGCTACATGTTCAGGTACACGTAGGCAATCTTCACGGCACACAGACACACTGGCAGGCCTGCAGGAGCCAACACACCAAGGGCTTTGACGGCCAAGTCACGCCACGCACGTTGTATTTCTCACAATAATAGTGTGTTCCCAGCTTTAGCAGCCCCCCCTGTCTGGGCATCTTGTCTTTGATGCCCACCTCCCCTCCCTCCTTCCCCAGGTATGCCCCAGCGCTCCTTGTCACTATGGAAACATGATTATTTGGTTGCACATACCTGTTTCCCATTTCCAAATCCCGCAAACCACACCTCATGACATTGCGTCTCATAGACATGGCTCAACAACACCACCACACCTGTATTTTTCCATGCGTTCAGCTATGCAATATAGCATGTAGCATGACAGACGGAAAGACAGGCAGGGAGGTGTGTGTGTGTGTGTGGAGAGGTGGCACACAGGCAGCTGTGAAGGGGCTCTCTCTCAGGTAAAACAGGGTGAGGCTGACTGCCTCGGGCAGAGCTGTAACTACAGTATACATAACAGCTGTCATGTCCGCTTCATTTATACCTGTCAGTGTGTATCCATCATGCTCGGCTGTGGCGCCCAGACAGACCTGGGTATCAGAGACCGTATAGGCTGCTCGGCTAATCCCTGATTCATAGGGCACCAGGCCAAGGCGACTGAATTGACAACAGAGACATATAGGCAGCCTATAGCGCAGTTCAAACATGGAATTCACATGAGAGAGCAGTATGTGCATTATTTCAATGGGTTGCTTTGTGGATTTGACGCTGGCTTTATGTTACAAAAGGTTGGGTCAGTGATTGTAAGTTGATACGCTTTTTGTAAAGTTCTGTGACTATCTCCTCACGGATAAGTCGTCTATCGGTCTGTGTCGTGTGTGCAGAAAATTAATATTGTGTTCCTACATAGTCCTGGCTCTGTATATGGGAACACAAACAATGTAGTGCAGACCGGACCAGAGTATCTGACCTGCACGTAAATTCGCTGACCAAAATGCAAGAATAGAGAAGAAAATAATAGTAATTAGAAATACATATAGGGAGAATGTATAGCACCTTCATTCAAGGTTTAGTTTGTTGTTGTTATAGGATGGTCATTACAAAATCAATATTAATATTATTTTGCTGGACAAAATAATACCAGGTGTTTGAAAGCTATCCTCAACTAATCTGAAATAATGTAAAGAGAATGTATCTGAACAACGGTGTTTTTTGTTGTGCTCTTTTACAGTGCCGATTTTATGACATTTTATTGTAGCTGACTATTTTCATTCTTCCTTGGTCCTGTCTATTAATTTGTCCATACCATCTTTTCAGCTGTTCTCTCTTATTAACTATAAAGAAAAATATATATTATAATTATACAAATATCCCTCCTTTCCTTTTCCTTAAAAGTTGGCCTGATATGAGCCCTGCTTGTCTATGCACAAGACATGTTTATCAACTTTCCAAAACATAAAATGATAACTTACACTACCAGACAGTTGGGCAGGAAGCCATGTTAAAATATAAATGCGTGTCGGAACTTATTATTCGTGAATTTTATATAGCTTTCCTCCTCTTAAGGGATAATATTTTCTTGTAAGCCCCTCAGCTGCTTAGTATTTATTTATTCATAGATTAATGTTTCAGGTGCTGTTATTCAATATGAAAACACATAGGAAAGACACATCTCTCAAAGCGTACTGTAAACCTGCCAAGATCCCTGCAACCCAACTCTACTCTAAATAAACAGTGGTTAGGCTGTAATGCTAATGGCTGTAGCAACAATCAGGGTAATCCATCACTGAGGAAATCTAAACACAGGTGAACCTGCTTTTCTGAAGGAAGCCATCCTTGACGAAATCCCTTAACATGAGCTTCCCATTAGTTTTAAATATGCTTTGTCATTGCATAGAATTAATACAGTATGTCACCGTGTAGACATACTGTAGTCAAGATAATATGAGACAGTCGTACAACCTCTAAATATTGTTTTTAACAGCTTCTTGGTATGCTGGTATGCTTTTGTTAAAATGATCACATCTTAGGAAAACAATATTTTCTAGAATGATCATATAATTTACTCCAACTTTAAAAAACTACTATAGAAATACAATACATACATCTTCACATGAAACAGTTTTCAACATTGATGTTCTCTTAGAGCTGTCTGATCCCTTAATGTTCTGCTCTCTCATCCTCTGTTCTGTCATCCGGCCTTTCTTGCTGTCCTAACCTTTGGATTGAAATGGGTGGGCTGTCTTGACTCATGTCCAGCAGAGTGACAGTTCGCCCATCATTGAAATGAGAGCTGTTGTTACATTTACAGATCAAATCATCGTCTTGTCATCTTTAATTCCTCTTGATTCGTCGTAACAGAGCCCTGATTACCACTGATTAGAAGCATATTTCACTGATGGCAGGGCAACAGTGGAGAACCCAGACGAGATGTTCCATGTCTGTGAGGAGACAGCTTGTCAGCCAGACAGCCGTAACAGCAGCAGCTGTGTCAAGGAAAGACAGATGAGAGTATTCGTGGTGGGCCAGACCTTCTCTTGTGACCTGACAACTGATTCGTACTAAGAACAAGTCCCTTTAAAAGCTTGAATCTTATAAGGCCCACAATTGAACTGTTCTGTTGTAAAAGGAAGAATGAATAGAAGGGTTTCACCATCAACTTCTAAGGTCTGTTCAAGAGACACAGGCTGCACCGGTGTGACACGGTGTTTGATGTTCAAATATGGAACTATGGAAGTTTTGAGGACTTAACTCACTGTCACAGTCAGTGCGTTTACATGGACATGAGTATCCTGGTTATGATTGGGTTTTTAAGTATCCCGTTTTTGTATTGGCGCATGTAAACACCATATCCCGATTTCAGAAACCATGCTTTTGAGAAACCCGGTTTTGCTAGGTGGAGTACTAACCAGGATACTGTTCGATGTATACACCGTATCCCGGTTTCTGGCGGCTGCCTGCGCAGGAGGTAGGCGCTGCTTCAGCCAGCGGATGTAACCATAGGGACGTATCAAAAACAAACAATGGCAGCAACGAAAGCGTCTCACTGCTGGAGCGATAACGAAACAGACAGACAGTTTTGTCTGTCGATCATAAAATCATGTATTACGTTTGACAGCTTGTCGCCTGACATCAGTCAAACTGGAGAACACGTTTTTACTATTCCCTACTATTCTCTACTACTCTCGTCTTCCACTGAATGCGATAATAAGTGGCCTCATCATTATTAGTATTATTTACATTGAAGAATATATGGCTAACGCAGCTGCAGAAATGGCCGTTAAAATAGTCGCTTGGTTTTGTAAATGTATGCCATTGTAAATAGAACGCTATTTAAGGCAGGTTAATAATTAACTTGTTTTCCCATTATGCTTACCACAGTGACCTGAAGGTATACGATTAACACATCACAGATGAAGTCACTGCTTGTGGTTGTATAAGCTACCCAATACCGAGAGGCACTCAATGGGCTCAAGGCAAGCACACACATGCAGTCAACAAGTCAACATGTACGGTACTCAACAAAAACCTAGTCACATGCTCACACGTGTACACAAACACTCAGCACACTGAAGATGGACGCAGACGCACATATTGTATACAGTACAAGACGCACACGCACAACAAAACTCAGTGCTTTTGTTCCAGCGATCACCTGCACTGTGAAAAGTGTTTACAGTAAGACAACATCTAGCAGAAACAGCTGGCTGGGAACTGTTGTCATGGCTTTGATAGAATGAAAATATCTTAACAAATGATCGGAACATATTTGCCGAATAATTCAAGAATCTGTAATTGATTTGCACCATAATACAGTAAGAGAACCCACACTTTACTAATGACTACATTGTGACTGTATTGAACGGCAAGTGATGGCAAACTAACAAACCTGTGACCGTTCGAGGGGAGACATAACTCCATACTGTACCTCTACACAACACACACAAATGTAAAGGATTTACAGTAAATATGAAGCAGTAACTGTTGCCATCTTGCCAGGTTGGGCTATGAGTCATGCGAAAAAATTTATAAAAATAAAAATACAAGGAATGAAGCATTGCATTGTATCTTAGATAAACCGTCAACAATTATGTAACAGTTGTGTGTTCGCTGCTTCTATAAGACGCCTGCTTGGCCATGAGTAATATGAAACCAGAAAAGAATGCAAAAAAGGTTGAAAAGAGAAAGAAGGGACAAAAGAGTCAGGCCCTTTATACAGTCTCTGTTCAGTAACTTCTTCTTTAGTCTATGATGGATGAATATACATGTTTTAGGGTGTCTATGATAGATGAATATACATCTGAGTCATTCCCTCTCTTTCATGTGGCTGTGCTGGTTGGTGTTTAGTTCTAGATAGGAAGCCGTTTGACGTGAAACAAAGGATCCTTTTCTTTCCCCTCTGGCGGCTTGGTAAGGGCGATTGACGTACAGAATTCGTCCGAGCCCCCTCAACACGCATATTTCTTTATGACACACTTTTATGCTGCTCACTCATTTCAGTTTGACGGCAGCATCCGCCGTCCTATTTCCGTCATTGACGTCGCAAAATATTCCCATGACTGAATTTTTGTGACTGAATTCATTTAAGAAGGGAATTTGAGGAAGTCTACCCACATGAACATGTGCATGACTGATTTCAATTGACTATGACATATGCAGAAATGTAGACAATGTTATTAGCTGTATACAACACAATTATCTCTATCATATGTTTCAGTATGGGGACAGGATGATATAGTGGTTAAAGCCACACAAAGGGTCATGGTTGCAAGATGCTGAAAGGTGGAGTCAGATATCCTGGAGAAAGTTTGTTAATACTTTGTGTTTCCATTTACAGAGCCAGGGCACCAGTTTCTATTGCTCAGGATGCAAACAGAACAGACAGCTATTAAGGGGATGGTTGCTGAATTTGACGAAAAGTGTATAAGCTTACAATCGCTGACTCCACCTTTAACTGATGCTTGACTGAAGGGTCAAGGTTAAGTTTAACTGACGCTTGACTGAAGGGTAAATGGTAAATGGACTGCATTTATATAGTGCTTTTCTAACCTTTTGGCCACTCAAAGCGCTTTACAGTATTTTGCCTCACATTCACCCATTCACACACACATTCATACACCGATGGCGATTGCTGCCATGCAAGGTGCAACCGACCACCGGGAGCAATTAGGGATTAGGCATCTTGCTCAAGGATGCTTACAGGTAGGTCAACACCGGGGTTCAAACCCACAACCTTTCGGCTGGGAGCCAAACACCCAGTCCACTAGACCATCCTGCTCCGCTCCACATTGCTAATAATAACCAGACAACCAGACCATCTTGACGTGGAATATAGATTTAGCCCTAGGTATCCACATTTAGAAATAGGAGTTATTAAATCTATATGATTTAACAATTATTGAGAAATGTGAATTTGTCCACTTAACTTAATTATACGGTCAACTTAATCTAGAAATTATTTTACATAACAGAGATGGTATTAATACTGTTATTCAAATGTCCATCCATTTGCCTTTGATTATAAAGCTTTATTTTGAAGGATCGTTATCAAGGCCACTGGGATTTTCTGGTTGATGGGTCCAGGAATCGGGATGCACTTGCAGGGGCATAACGTGAATTCTTCAGACATAATCATGGATTTTGCATTAAATGGCAATTAAAAATAACGACCCCTGTCATTTGACAATATTGAACATTTCGGTAGTACTGTCTTCATTAATATCAGCGGGATTCATCTTTGGTGGATTGGACTTGCTGCTGTAGCTAGCAGGCTAGCTGTCAGGTACCGTACTGTATATTACTGGCCACATCAGCATCGCTGCTATAAACCTAGATTAGCGCAAAATAGCTACAGTAGCATAAATGATAGAGGAGGATTAAAGAGACGGCGAAGACCATCTGCGAGCTGACAACTCTGCATTTATCCGAACATTCCTTGTTTTACAGGATTTATTATGGCAGATAATATTATGAGCAAGGCTGCAACCATGGAGATCCCCATTAACAGCAATGGAGATACGGGGAGCCTGGCAGAAGATGACAGCCTTGAGCAGGTGAGTCACATTCTTGCGACCATCTCGCATATTATGGATTTATGTCAACAACATGCTGTAACGATGTTTGAAGACGTATACATTAGTGACAGCAGGTACCGCTATATAGTTTTTTCCTGTACCCCTTTAAATTTAGATGCTAGTTATGTTTCTAGGTGTATTTATTTCTAGTTAAATAGTATGCACTTGCTGTTTGTTAGTAGTGTTTTAGTATGCGTCTCTAAAACATACTGTCACTGCACACTACCTTGTCTTGTCTCATTCTCACAGGCTGCACAGATTCAATGGAGCTTAGATGAGAAGGTACAGTAAGGGAAATACAGTAGAAGCTGGGTACAATTAACATGGCTGATAACCTGCCTTGGTGTTAGACACAGCCGCTGTAGAAATGACATTGATGAGGCCAGTGCTGGTCTAATATGTAACCAGGAGGATTGAAAACATATAATTTGATGATCAGCTACATGTATTTACATGTAGCTCTAAGCTTTCTTCAATTAGCGTCTTTCTTAGTTAGCCTATCAAACTTTATATATCAACCTCAAAAATAATGTTGTACTATCTGGAGTGGTTATTTTAAAATTAATTCAGTTGAGGAAGATGTTGGGCACAGTGTTGTCAAAATCCCATCTGGCAAAAAATGGCAAAAATTCTAAACCTAACTTTGTGTTTTCCATCACATTAGGACTTGCAGCAGGTGATGGTGTCTGGACCCAACCTGAATGAAACCAGTATTGTCTCTGGAGGTTACGGCAGTCCAGCAGGGGGCATAATTCCCACCAGCTCAATTACAGGTACAGTGTTTGTGTGCTGTGTGAGACTTCTTCATCTTGTACATGTTTTAATTTGACTGAGTTGGTTGTTTTTCCAGCCAGGCCAAGAGTCTCCCAATGGTTCCTCCATTTTATTCTAATCCTGCTGCTACTTCTGTAGGTCTGTTGTTCAGGTTTAAATCCCTACATATCTCATAGGGCCTGCGGTACGCTTCAACCCTGAGTATCTGGACAGAAGGCGGGCCCCTACCCATGGACCAGGTGGCTTTGTAGCGACATTATTTATGGCCTTGTTTATTAACCCTGTGTCAGATTTCATGGCTGGTTTGATTTTTTTTTGGTACAACTGGTTTTAAAATGATGATGTTTTTTGCTACCCTTCTTTTTTTCTCTTTATTTTATCTAAGGGGTTGCTACGCTGTTGCCTGACAAAGGGACTTATTTCCAGACCTGCCTATACTTTTTTGACATCTTAACAAAAAGCAATGGATTCACTAACCTGATATGAAAGCATTATGTTTAATGCTGCTTGTTTCTGATATGACAGCCTCCTTTGTGTGTACAAATGTGCTGTACTGTATATTTGAATGCTTGATGTTTGACTTCTTTTTCCATAAAGCACATTTATCGTTCTTTCATGTTTCCTCATTCTGCATGGGAAACCTGCATGGTGCAATATTTAACATATATTTTATAGCACCAAAGATACTGTACCATATGTTGTATTAGCCTGCTACATACATAATGGATACATGATTGAAGGCTTGGTGGGGTGCATTAAAACCTATATGTTTTACAATGTCTACAATGAAGACTAAAGCAATACAGTGTGCCTGCTTTTGGTATCCATTATTATCCATTCCAGTATTATTTCTCATTTAATTGGTGTTCATGAACTCATTCTACATACTGTACTGTACACCGTACCATCCCGATACAGTTCACCATAGAACCTTGTCTCTCATGTCCTTCCTCTCACTATGCTTCTCTGTCATCACCATTGCTCATTCCAGACCTCCGCATGAAATACAGGGGGCTTCCCACGGCTCAAAGCCAACCTGCAGCCAGCACATTCGCCAAACAAACAGCTCACCATCACCCAGGTATCTGTAGGCTTCCACTAGCATGGTCCTCAGTATGGCCTCTCTCATACTCCCCATCACCTCTGTGTTAACATCCACTTAGCACTGGCATAAACCTCATTTTCTGAGTGCTTCTCTCAAGCCCTTCTGGTTGCTAGCTTACAAAAGTGTATATTTAGCACATCCACGTTACATTGCTTTGCACGTCAACAGTAGTAGTGCTATGGCTATAGTATGTGATTCTAACGTTAGCTATGTTTAGAATGGTTAGCTAAAACGATGGAAATAAATGAACAGGAATCGTTTCTCCTTCACCATTTATGACGTGAGTTGATATTGTATGTGCCGCCCCATCCTCGAGTCTAATTGGACGAACATATAGAAGGGTCATTGTTGAGCCCAGCACTGTTCCAAAAGTTGTATTGTTTTAAACTGGGAGTGCTGGGAGTGCAGCGGGAAAAGGTTTAGTGCTCTGAGGAAGTGTTGGAAGAAAGCATGTGTGCATCCCTCTGGCGTCTCTCGTCCATCCCAGGCTCAGTGCACCACAGCAGCAGTAGCTCAGCCCTGGTAGCTGAGGAGGTGTCTCGTGGCGTAGCAGTGGAGAAGCTGGACAGCGTTAAGAAATGGGGCATTAACACTTATAAGGTACTAGGCCTGGCAATTGAGATGGACCACATGATGTTATATTATCACAACACAATTTCATGTGTGTCAATTTTCACAATTCTCACTTACTGCGATTCAATATTGCAATTTCTTTGCCTCTTTTAATCATATAGATAGACATTTGCAAACAGTTCAAATATACTTTCAAATACTGTCAAGAAGTCATGGTAGGATTATGTTAAGCCGCAATCCTCAATTGTGTCCTAGCTCATCAGCTTACAAATGATTGTGTACTGACAAATTTCCCCTTGGAGACAAAGTTTTCTGTCTCTCTCTCTCTCTCATGACCCACAATGCACCAGTGCACCAAGCAGATGTTCTCTGAGCGGTTTGGCCGGGGATCTAGGACAGTAGACCTGGATCTGGAGGCTCAAATCGACGTGCTGAGAGACACCAAGCACAAGTACGAGAACATCCTGGTTCTGGCCACTGCCCTCATTAGCCACTTCCATAACATGGTGCAGACGCAGCAGGCCCTGGGAGACAGCTTCGCAGATCTCAGCCAGAAGTCTCCAGAGCTGCAGGTAGCATGTTAGTTCTCCGTATGTATCTAATGCACATTCAGTTCAAAGCTACAGTCAGCCATTTTATGCTAATAACCTCACTTGGTCAAATTTGGCGAAGAACTCCTCGCAGTCCGCTAGCTGATAGTTTTGTGTGCGTGTTGGAAACAAAGTGGTGCAGACCACACCACACAACACTATCCCAGCATTGGCAATGTGTGTCCAATGTGTGGGACGGAGCTTCTGAGGGAGAAGCCTATGGCATTGAAGGGAGAGGTTTTTGTTTTGATCCATTTCAGTTATCAGCAAGCTCTAGATTGCTCTACTCTAGATTTAGTTATTTACTATTATTTCCTTTCTTACTCTATAAATGAACTATGTATGATCATGTTTGTCACTATATGAGCACAAGCATCTCAGACTAAAACACATGCGTGGCCAGACCGGCTATTTCAAACGATTGACATGATTGATTAGCTACTACAACGTCTATGCTAGGGTTTTGCACATTTGAGCCCTTGGCTTTTCATACAGTAAGAGTTCACTGCGTTTCCCTGCAGGATGAGTTTGGGTACAATGCAGAAACACAGAAGCTGCTGTGCAAGAATGGTGAAGCTCTGCTGGGTGCCATCAACTTCTTTGTTTCGAGTGTCAACACGCTGGTCAACAAAACTATGGACGACACACTGATGACTATCAAACACTATGAGAACGCGAGGTAAACGAGCCTGATGTTTACAATACATGCATGCGTGCCCCTCCCCCACTCGAGTGGTTTGGATTCCTTTCTGCACTTCCCTGTAGATCTCTTGTGTTCACATATTTCTATAGCTGTCTCCCTTCAGCTGACACAATTGTGGGGTGTTGCCCCTTTGAACGCACCCCCGTCTGTGCGCAGGCTGGAGTTTGACGCATACCGCTCTGACCTGGAGGAGCTTAGCCTGGGCCCCAGGGACGCATCCACTATGGTCCGCATCGACATGGCCCAGCATGATTACCAGATTCACAGAGACAAGTATGAACGGCTGCGTAGTGACGTCACCATTAAACTGAAATTCCTGGAAGAGAACAAGGTTTGTGAAGGGGATTTTCTGTGGGTCTTCTATTTTTACATGCAAAAAGATATCTTGCATACAAGTCAAATATGAACCTATATCATCTTTCACCAGCATTTCTGATTAAACCTTTTAATGTTTGCATGTATAACAAAACATTTTTAAAAAGACGTAGGTTACCCTTACCTTAGTATAGTGCTAAATAACTAAAAAGGTCTAAAGATACATTTTCAAACAGGATTTCTGATTGGAATCTTACATTTCCCTAGCGCGTACAAATTCCATAAAGCGCTCACTTTAATCTACTACTTCAAAATCAACAAGTGAAAGTGACTTAACTGATTATCCTAACTCCACCCGTTTGCTCTCATTTGATCTTCTAGGTGAAGGTGATGCACAAGCAACTGCTTCTCTTCCATAATGCTATCTCAGCTTACTTTGCTGGCAACCAGCAGCAGTTGGAACAAACTCTAATACAGTTCAATGTAAAGTTAAAGCCTCCGGGATCCGACAAACCTTCCTGGCTTGAGGAGCAGTAAGTAACGGAGCTGTCTGTCCTGGACGTGTCACAGGAGATGGATGAAGGTGGCAGTGAGAGAATGATTAGAGGTGCATTGTGGAAAGTGGAGGAGTGGTATAGAATCAGGCCTGGGCCTTATGTCACTAAGCAACAACGTAGCCTGGATCCATGACTGTCTCAGCTTCACACAATGCTAATGCTGGTGTTTTATAAACCCAGTCTCAGACTATCGGGCTATTTCCCAACCAGTGTTATCCATACATGTGTGCTGTGTATCGCAAACGGCCAGCCACGTGAAGTATGGGAAAGGTTACCGTGGATTCTCAGCAGAGGAGCAAGAAAGAATATAGTAGAAATATGAATAACGATAGTGAAAACCAGTGGCATCTCCTGCTGGTTGCAGTCTAGTGGGTAAAGGTGATTGATTTGGGCTCTGGTAATTGAGGTATGTATGTTGTAGCCATCTACTTGGTTGTTATTTGGTTGTTATTTTGGTTAATTACATACAGTATGGCCCTTTTCTTTGCCTATTTTGACCATAAATTGCTTCTGGCGCTGATGTGTACAGCACAGTGTACTGTATCCTTCATCTGGTGGGCCACATATAAAGATGTTAAGCAAAAAAACAACATACAAATAAAAACGGGTCATTATGGTTAAAATATTAGCTTGGCAAAGCCACAGTATTCCAACTGTGGATCATTCTGTGCTCCTGCTCTGATGCGAGAAACCAACAGGGACCTCTAAAGGCTCGCCTGTGAAGTGCCCATCTCGCCCATCTTTCTAAATTCCCAGACCTTTCAATTGTGAGGCAACATTCCGATAATGTGGAAGTGTGTTTTGTGGGAGTAGATAATGTGTGTTTTGTGGGAGTAGATAATACTGTGACAGCTGTCACGTCAACAACTGAATTGTTGCTTGTGTTTCGTGGTACTGAACATAAGTTGCCCTGGTCCAGGATACAGTGTACTGTACAGCATGAGTTACCATGGCAATGCACATGTAAGCCATTTAGGCCATGGACCACCTCAACTGAGAAACTCCAGGGTGAAAGTTGCTAGGTAACCAGTAAATCCTGCTCTGTGACATAGGCCCCAGTGTCTATTAGACAAACACAAGCTTGCTTTGGTGTGTTTACCCTGCACCACTGTTGCTTTAATTTACTCATATCAGCAAAACCTGATCTTTGTTGTACATGCCATAAAGACATCAAATACAAGATCTGTGTATGTTATTTCTTTGATTTCAATGATTTATGCTAGGCAGAATAGACCCAGCTTTTTTGTGCATTTCATATTTTATTAAATTGATATATCCTATGTCAAAACAAAATTAGGCTATTTACTATAAACATGATTGATGCAGAACACTGATATAAAGAAATACAAATTAAAGTAAGAAGTGTGACTTCCTGATCTACTGCAATGTTCTTGGGAGGTTTTAAAACCAAGAAAGGTCACAAAGAAATGAAAAATGTTCAAGAAGGTGAAAGCCCCTTTATGATTTAATGGGTGCTGTAAGAGAGTGCTCATTAAACATGCAAATGACTATATGATCACAGTTTTTTATTTAGCCATTCCCATAATGTTTTACTTCCAAAAGCATTTAGATTGCATCTCGGTTAGTTTATTCTGCCAATAATAATAGTTGAGTCTGTATCACTATTATAACGGCAATGAGAGAGTATTATCACTCTCCCTCTGACACAAACAAAGTCTTAAACATGAACATGACCAGTGAATAATTCGGTTCCTTGCAATAGATTGTAAATAAGCATTTCCGGTCAGCTGATTATGCTCGTTATGAACAGGGCATCTTACTCCCCAACAGCCCTGTCTACAACTCCATCACAGCATCAATCAATCAATCAATCAATCAATCAATCGTTATTTATATAGCACTTTTCATACAAATTCATGTAACACAAAGTGCTTCACACTACGTCATTAAAAACAATTAAAAA
>JAODUK010000723.1:0-13464 GCA_027564635.1 Typhlichthys eigenmanni | reverse complement strand
CGCGAACAAGACCCCAAGGTACTTGAACTCCTTCACTTGGGGTAAGGACTCATTCCCTACCCGGAGTAGGCACTCCACCGGTTTCCGGCTGAGAACCATGGCCTCAGATTTTGCGGTACTAATCCTCATCCCAGCAACAATAACAAGTAAAGTTATTATTAAAGTTACTCGAAAAATGTAAAGATATAGCTATTGTATTTACTTTGTTTGGTTTACTGGTGCTATTACAGAGACAACTTCAACCACAAACGAGAAGGAATGGTAATATTTTCAAAAGGAGGGGACCTGAAATTGACAGTGTCTCTCCAAGCAGAGACACTGATTATATATATATTTTTCCAAAGAATAAGCATTATACATTTACTGTCATCAGATCAATGTGACATTCGTGCATTTGCAGTAGGCCATTTGTGACAAGTTATTTATTTATTTACATTTTTTAGACTGTTCGCTGGTATGAATCTGGAATGAGAGAGGAAGCAATATACCCACAAAGGTACAAGAGTACTGGGGAGGTTATTCAGAAAAGGGCAGCTAGTGTCAATCCGCATGTTGCCACACTGTTTGAAGAAATGGCTGGACTTTCAGTGGGGATTCAGGTAGGTCACTGTCTTGTCTCTATGATCTCAATACTTTGACCTTGCTTCAGCTCCAGTAAAACGGCACACTAAACTTTATCCTAGAACACCATTGAACCACATTGCAACACGAGCAAAAAACACCATAGCAATACCCAATAGCAACACCCAACTACCTTGATAGTAGTATTTTCAGTATTTTCAGTAATAACAACAATGTGTACAGTTGCTCAAGTGTGAACATTTTATTTTTGTTACTTATCCATTTATATTGCTTTACAACTACTACTACTACAAGTACATCTGTTTATTTACTTTTAATTATTTTACTATTATTCATACAAGTATTATAGTGATATTCTTATTACATCCCATTCATTTTATATTTTTGTTTTACCAGTGACAATGTATTGCTCAGTTTTATTGCTTGATTTCTTGTTTTACAGGCACTTGTCATCAGTGATTGATACCAAGTCCTCTCTCAATGTTTATTGGATTGTGATACATTTTGAAAGGTTGAACTTGAAAGCAAAAATGTTAACAAGTTTAATTGCGCAAAGCTGAGTGACTTCTGTGTTTACTCAACATGAATGTTGACTAACTGAGAAGAAAGGGTGATAAAGGAGAGAAGCCCATTCCCAACATCAACATCATTTATTATGATGATGCAGTAAGAGGCTAACATTGATTTGGTAATAAATGTATACAATATAGACATTATAACATACAATGATGTTGGAGAAACGTTAGTTTCTCCAACATCAACACCTGATTCTAATGAACAAAGCTAGGAAGTGTGTGTGTTAGAAGCCTGATAACGACCCATTCATTAGAATCAGGTGTGTTGGAGCAGGGAGACATCTAAAACATGCAGGGCTGCGGCTCTCCAGGACCTGGGTTCCCTACCCCTGGTCTAGCTCATCTCATCACCATCACAATGTCATTGAAGTCCAACCTGGCTTGCTCGTATAGGTAAAGTATTTATACACCCCATGTTGCAGACTGTGGAGTGTTGTGAGACATAAAATCAAACTGAAAGTTTACAGAATGGGAAGGAAGAGGTGGCCTCTTATTGCAGCAGAGGTTGAGACCCACTGTGCTCGTAATAAAATCCAAGTAAGACCAACATTATTAGAAAAGCTAAAAAAAATATGATGGCATGCTGGTGTCACTTGGATTTACTGGGGGCAAAGCCAGTCATATTGAATTTCATCACTATTGTGTGTGTTCGTGCATGTGGAAGGTCAACATTTATTTGTGTGTATCCGTGTGTGTGTGTGTGCGCGCACGTACTCTTATCCTGTTTAATCGCATGTATGCATACTCTAGACCTATAGAGTATGGCTTTTGTTCACGTAATGTCAAGGACGTTAACTGAATAGTTTGCTTCTAAAAACTACCTAGGTTTTCATCTCTTAATGTGTTTTAAAATTAATTATTAACAAATTTATCTTTGGAATCACATAGGGTATATTGATGATATACCTACACTGTACAATATATCTTATGTCTTATACAGCTGATATACAGTATTGCAAAGTCAATCTGCAATTACAGCATTGCGCTGTGTTTTTAGAAGTATAATATTGAATTAAATATATTGTAACTGTTAATGTATGCACTTTTGCACTTATGAATTCTGAAATTTTAATTTCCCAATCAACATTTGTTGCAATAACCCGACCAAATGAATCTGGTTGAATTTAAGCAGAATATCAAAAAGCGAAGTGGCAAAGAGATATTGTCACACGGATGTCGCTGCTACAGGAAAACCATACCACATGCAGAGCAGACAATCCCTACAAATGTTTCACAGTCTGATTTAAGGGCTTTTCACACGGGAAGCGGTACCCGCTAGTGTTCAATTCATTTTCAATGAGAAGCGGACGGCCGGTGCGGGTGAGTCAGTAGGCGAAATGGTGGGCGCGCGCAGTGCCGAGAACTTTGCCGTTTGTGTGCACGGCTCGAGAACACGCCCGCCCACCTCCGAGATAAAATATATTTATCTTTTGAGGTGGCAGCGCGGAGAGACACACATTCATCTTCTTGACTTGTAGGAATGTAAGCTAGCAAGCAGCATACAGCCGAACCAACTGACAGATACATTTTTTTATTTCACAAGCTTTTACCGTACACAAGACAGCAAATTTTATTACATGAATGATGTGCTTGTCAAACAGAAATGGTGATTGAAGAAGTACTAATAATAGGTCACAATTTTCACTGTCCAGAACCAGATCATTGTGGTACCTGGTATAGGCTACAGGGTACCCTAACCATCGTACATTTAACCACTACGGTACAGGTAGAATTTAATCAATTTTAACCAAAGTGTAAACTCCCCCATAAATGTATTCACTAATCTTAACCAGAGGGTAATAGACGTAACTCCTAAAAATAACAACAATAAGCAGCAAGGACGTCGCCATAGTAACACTAGTAATCTTTCATCTTTAGTCTCTAAAAAACTTAAAAGCTGCCACTAGTTTTGCATCTTGCACAACATCGGATGATCTTTGCTGCCCCAGGATTTATGTTGGTATTGCACCTTGCGTATGCATACGGAAGCCACAAGGGTTGGGGAAAAGTCGAAGTACCGATCGAAAGAACGCAAGATACGTGTGGCAGCGATGTTGCGTATGCGTACTTAACAACAAGTTTAAATGGGCCTTTAGGCCTAACTACGCATCCATTACACACTGGATGCGTAAAAAAAGATTTGCGTAAAAAACTCTGCAGCTTAATAAAAATATGCTTCCAGTATGTAACCAGTGTGAGTCTTAATTCACTAGCATGAATTGTGCTTGTGTGTGTGTGTGTGGTACAGTAGTTCAGTGCAGGTGTGTGTCTAATTAATACAGTATAAGGAGGTGCATTGTGTACATGCTCAAGTTTCTCCTGACACACACCTAGATAGCATTCTCCATGAGATTACATCTTACCGTTATCTATGGAAGAAGCCTTTGTCCCCTCCCATGGAGCACAAGGTAAACAAACATCAGAAAGTCTGCTGTGTCCCACAGAGACAAGTGACACACCCAAGACAAAACATGCAGACGGGCAGAAATTATTCATGGTTCCGGTTTTATATTGGCAGAACACGTTTTTTTTTTTTTTTTTTTCTTATTCATATTATCAGTAATCTTTCAAGTGATTATCAGGCGGGGAGAGGACAGGGAAGAGAACGGGGCGAGGGGGAGGGGTACAGATTGAAGAGTTATCTGCTGCGAGATAGAAGAGAGAAAACAGAGATGGCATGAGAAAGAAAATAGAGATCTATGACAGAGTTCAGTGGAAGTGTGTGGGTTGATAATGAATGTAATCTGCATATAGATGATATCTGGCTATGTGGTCATCCCTGATGTGAATTTACTATCTGTGATTACATGCAACACCGTTTGTATGTGTATGTATAGTGTGTGCTATGACGAATAACAGAACCCTGTATACATACATAACTGTACATGCCAGGATAACACACATGCTTTATGATACAGGATTATTTTGTGATTTGTGATTTGTGATCAGGTATTTCAATTAATGTTTCAGGTTTCAAGTAATGGACTCATCTAAGCACTTTAAATGTATTGATGTACGGTCACCACACCAATGTGTTGGAAAACATTAATTTCAGCATAATTAACTAAGATTTTTGATAATTACGCCATTTTCTCAGCTAAGACGTTTAGCTCAGCGCTACGTTGAGAATTCACTGACATAACCGTTCATTGACATAAGCGTTTCCATTTCCATTTCAACCAGATGTGGTTATGAATCAAGGCTGTGTAGTGAAACCTTTGTTTTTCTGTAATAAAAAGCCTAATTTTTTTGAGAGGCCCTATCCACAGTAGTATAATGTAACATCAATCGCAATTTAACGAATCCCTATCAAAAGTTTATCAATAGTTTCAAACATTTTAGAAAGGTTCTGAAATATCAGGTAAAAAGCTACATGAAACCACTTAAGATAATGACTTGTCTTAAAATAATGTCTTTATAGTTTCGATTGACACCCTGTGCCAATGATTCAAACATCTTAGCTGATTCCTTCCTTGTGCACAGCACAGAGGAAATGGCCTGTCAGACTCACAAAAAGAAACTTAGATCTTCTGAGAAAGTCAAATTATTCACAAAGTATGACTTTATAAAGGCACATATTCCAAGGCATAAGCACTAAAAGGCATACTGTATGTTCATATTTTCTTTCAATTTCATTTGTATTACCTCATAATTTACTTCTTAAATATACAGATATACAAATATTCCAGTTTTGTGACTAATTCCATTAAAAATGTAATCTAAATGAATTGCATATTTGCCTTTTCCTCCATTTTCTGTTCCCAGAAGTCAAGGCAATGACAGTTTTGCACTACTGCACTGACATCTTGACCGTAACTCTATAGATTAGAAGAAATTGATCTAGACTAAATCATGTCCTTATGTCTCCAAAAGTAGTGTCCAGCCTCTTGGGATAGTTTTGACAGTGACATATGTATGCCTGTATATGTATGGTCAGCTATTGTGAGCTAATAAACGTTTTGTCAAATTCACCAAATATCTCCTCACATTTTGCTAGCTGCTGCTCTTCCATCCTACAAGAATTAAGTAAATACATTGCATGAATCTAGTCCAATTAAGCCTCTTGATGCCTCATACACAAGCACACACTTGCACACACAGATGTTTCCACGTTTTCTTTCGGCTACACAAAGTTTCAATGCTCATCTTGAAGTTACCGCATATTTGAAGGGAAAGATAGCAGGTATGTTAGAGGTACTGCCATGCAGTATCAATAAAATAGCGTTTCGTGTAAGTGGAGACGGGGATCAGATTTGTTAGTTAAGATTCACACTTAGCACTATCACTTACACGGCAGTATTAATGTCAATTCTTTACATGACAAAGAATACATTTTTTGCTGAGTGAAAATATAACATTTAACTGCTTAATCACAAAGCCCAGAGTTGAGTCACATTCATCAAATGTCTGCTCAGTATGGAGGTTTAATTCAGGAAATGGTGCGCGGGAATTAAACCTCTTTCAGTTCAACGTAGGTCCATAAAAACACATGCTTTTAAATCCAAGAACCGACAACTGAATGATGTAGTAGCAATTCAACTTTGATACAACTCTTCATCTTCCCTGAGGACTCTGGCTCAGTTGATTCCTGAGTCCTTCCAGGCAGTTCTCATTCGTTTTCTGAAGTTCTGCTGTAACAGCTCTTTTCAGGCCATGTCAACAGAATGGTTCACTTCCCCCCCTCTCTCTCTGCCTCTCTGTCTCTTCTTCTTAAGTGTAACTGCACCCTAACTTGTTGTTTTGTTTTAGCTGTAAACTAAATATTAGGACTGAACTGCGATGAGACACATACAGTACATGCTGGTGTCGGTATTGATAAAATGCAATTGTTTTAATATAAATGTTATGGTCTGAATATGGCTCTACACGTCATATCTGTTAAAAATCACCCTGCACTTGGCTGGTTTCCAGCAGTACTCCTTAACGCGCTCATGTGTCATCAAATTCAAATGTTACCAATGTATGTAATGTAGTTTCAGCCTCTTCCGTTCATTAGCACTACATCAACTACAGCAACTCTGTGCTGAACGTCTGATACATAGATCCCTGTAAGCTCCACACAGGACTCTCTGAATACTTTAGATTTTCATTTGATGTTAGCATTGTATGTATCTTTAATTTCTGGTGCTGTTTTATTTACTAATTTAAAAGTAAACATTTATTTTAAGCAGTAACCGTAGCCTACACATTTTACAGATTTGCAAGACCTGTAAACAGCCTGTTGATTAGTTTTCCAACAAATTCCTCTATGTAAGTTCTATGTCCGACTTGGCCATTGAGTTACAGTATGTAGTGACACAGTTAGCCAGCGCTGTCTCCAAGACCTTATGCATGTAAAGGCTGAGACTACCGTTATCCCAGCCCCTCCCCTCACTCAGCACATTGACTACATTTTAGCGTTTTTCAATGTTGTGAAGTGGGTGCCCGGCTAAGGGCTGGGGTTGAAGTTACACTTTAATATCTTTCCTTTGCTGTCTCTCTCATACAATAAAAGGTATACACTCTTTGATTGTGTTATAGCACTAGTCTCGAAGACTCTGCGAGACTAGTGCAATGTTGCAGAGCCAACCTTTGCATACGTAAAGTGTAGGGCACAGCGCTACCCGCCTACTTGACAAGTGAGGTATTTTGATTGAAATGCACGACGTAACTCAGTGACCAAGTCGGACAATAAACTTCCAATGAGGAATTTGCTCTGGCTGTTTACGAGGACTTGTAAACCTGTAAAATGTGTAGGCTACGATTACTGCTTAAAATAAGTGTTTCATTGGAAACAATGAAGCAGTGAATTAGCGGATACATACTTGTGAGAGACAATGCAAACAGCCAATGGAAATCGACAGAATTACTTCCCGAAAGTCCGAGAGTCCTGTGTCAGGGGTATGCTGTGTGTGTCAGACGTTCAGCACAGAGTTGCTTATTAAGTGACATAGTGTTAATGGATGGACGGCTGAGACAACAGTAGAACCACCAGAATTCCACATGGCTTGCCCCCCCCAGCTGCATGTTTACAGTACGTTCGGATACGTTGGGGGGGGGGGAGGAGGGTGAGAGATCTGAGCCCTGAGCTCCGCAGGGGGAGGTGTGGAGAGGGGTGGCAGCCACTCAGCATGGGAGGAGAGGAAGGGTCATGTGATGTGCCAGCGCTCTGAATTGAAATCCACTACAGTGACTTGAATGCATATGTAATGCCGGCTTCAATCACAATGGCAGGTCTGAACACAAATCACCAAGTTCACCTTTAACTGTTTCCACTGCGCCCTTCCTCATTATATTTTCTCCTACCCTCTTCTCTCTCTCTCTCTCTCTCTCTCTCTCTCTCCCATTGTGTTTGTAAATCAGTTCAAAAGGTGAGCCAAAACTGCCATCCACAAAGGTTCACAGAGAGAAGTCGTTGCCTGCAGGTCCACGTTGAAAGCCAGTCACTTTTTATCCAGAGCTCACGGTGAGAACAAATTAGAACTCTGATGTAGAAAGAGCTGGTCAGATGCTCAGTGGGACAACTGAGCATCTAAATGATGCATTTAGAAAGCACTGTACAGTATTGCCTTACATTCACCCATTCACACACATTGCAATTGCTGCCATGCAAGGCACAACCAACCACCGGGAGCAGTTAGGGTTTGGTGTCTTGCTCAAGGACACCTCGACACTTGGTGAGGAGTTAGCCAGTATCGAACCAGCGACTTTTGGATCACCTGTCACCCCACGCTACTCACTGCACCACTGTCGCCCTATGCGTTTACTGTCGCAGCAATGGTGCTTGTGTGGCAGAGATCGTCTGTCCCCCTAGGGAATTGAACCTCGATCTCCTCGAGAGCGGCCGCTCTACAAGGCAGGCTAAAACCCATGGGCCCTAGCCTGCGTCGCCACAGCGCCCTATGAGGTGTCAGAGTATCATGTAGTAATCAACATTTGCCATTTATCACGCAGCCAGTGAAGTAAAATCTGTTGAGTCACATTAAAGAGAGCCATGTAGAGAGTCGTGCCATCTCCGTTCACTCCAATGGACCATTTTTCCATAGCAACGGAGCCTCAAAATAGTTCTCGGAAGTTAGCCTAAATACTAAAAGTACCCTATAAATTATATTTTAAATGTAAAGTCGTGCATTTATTGACTACTAATTTCCAAGAAATTAAGTTATATCTGTGTGTATATATATATATATATATATTCAAATTGCCCACCAAGCACTTCCTGGAAATATTTTGCCTTAGGTTTTGCCTCTCCATGAACCATGTGACCGTTTAAAATTTCTAAATTCCGTTGGCGTAACTCTCTTCTATCCATGGCTCTGACTTTAACAGCTTATCAGAAGTTTGTTGTTTTTTTAATTAGTAGCCGTTATTAGAAGAACATTGGTAAAGTGGAGTGATACAGTTAACAGTCCTAGTGCGTTAGACTGAAACATTGGCACTCATGGAATGCCTCTTGTC
The DNA here is from genome assembly GCA_027564635.1 of Typhlichthys eigenmanni. Taxonomy (NCBI): domain Eukaryota; kingdom Metazoa; phylum Chordata; class Actinopteri; order Percopsiformes; family Amblyopsidae; genus Typhlichthys; species Typhlichthys eigenmanni. Next base: position 4,870 of record JAODUK010000723.1, on the reverse strand, counting down.
CAATCAAATCACTTGGTCGGAAGAAACTGTTTAATGTATAATAATGATAAATAGTAATCAGTGCTGGATACACCGGTGTGTGTGCGTGTGTGCGTGCGTGCAGGCGTGTGTGTGAGGTGGTGCGGCTGTCGGGTTCATAGATGATGAACTCAACACATTAATATATACACAATGTATAAAGGTCAAAACATTGGCAACTACGATTCAAATTCAAATTGAATTCGGCAGACATCACAGATGCTGCTTTACTTTTCCTCAGTATGTGGGCATTACCAACATAAAGGGCAAGAAATACATCTTATTGTTAACGAGCATGGCACTTGTTGACAGTTATTCTTTTTATTTTTTTTTTCATGACCTTTCTATTATTAATCATATTATGGTTCCTTGACGTGCAGGAGAGCTTTTTAGCAACAATCAGCTCCCGTGCAAAATGTTTCACCTCCCAGAGGGAGTACGCAACACTATCAGTCAGGAAGAGAGCAATGTGTGGAGCGAAAACAATGGGAGCACTATTAAGAAACAGCCTCTAAACTGCATCTGACAATGGCCAGGATTGTAGCTGAACCCAATTCATTGAGGTAAAGTGGCCATTTAAGGAAGCACAGCAGGTGATTGCTGTCCCTGAACATAGAGATGCAGCGATGGGGAGAATTTGGGCTATTTTCAGAACATCACGGTGCTGTTGTATCTCACTGCTCACCCGGGATGAAATATCGGCAGGGCAAGCAGGGTCAATGCCCACTTTTCAGTGCCTGGAAAGGCATATGTATTACTCCTTTTTTATATTTTTTTATTAAAAAAATAACAAATGCTGAAAAAATTAATAATATAAATTCCTACATGGATGACAAGCAACACCTAAACCAATAAGTGTGTGTGTGACAGGTACTGTAAATTACAATTTCTAAAATAATCATGAAATTAATTCTAAGATAAACCTAAATATACAGTTTATATATATATATATAATTATTTTTTTCTATGAATACCACTGGATTAGAACAAGAATAATAACCAAGCCTATGTGGCTATTAGTTCACCACTACTGCCTTGGCCAGCATGTGTCATGAATTATTTCCATTGATAAACCTTAGTACAATATGATGCATCAGTTAATGAAATGTCCCATGTCAGCTCAGCCTCAAGCATCCAAACCTTGGCAACACCCTCGATCTACAGTATATTATATGGATTATTATCTAAGTACACAAGCTTTTACACTGATATTGGTAGGCATGAAATGTATGCACCCATGCACACACTCTCTCTCTCTCTCTCTCTCTCTCTCTCTCTCTCTCTCTCTCTCTCTCAAAACAACAAAGGGGGCGCTGCATCGCGGGTCACTTGGCACACTGTAAGGGGTAATTATATTTAAAGAATACTAAGCAGAGATAGGATGGGAGCGAGGCCAAGGTTCACGGTGCGTATACAGTCGCTTGTTTACTTCCTGAGGTGCGTAGGAATACCGGGAAGTGTGCCAGGGAAATGCCTCTGAACCCAAACGCAGACCCGCTGCCTCAGCATTTTCCTTTTAAAGATTACTACAGTACCAGAGTTAGCAGGCTTTGTGTCCGTCCCGCGTGATTTTCTTAGCACTATACAATTCTAAAATATATACACATATATACACTAAAATATATACACAATATTATATATAATATAATATACACAAGTGGCCGAACGTCCACCCAGAGAGCTTTAAAAGTATAAATAGCGTTGCAGGTTAATGATACAGTATGTGAATGATAAAACACCATCTCATAATGTCCGCCTGGCATTCAAAACAGATACCACTTATTAAGGACGACAGGCTTAATGAAAAGTCACACTAATTCAGAAAATCAATTCACAGCATCAAAAGCGGGTACAGTGATGAAGCACTAATATGTTACATTTGTGGGGTTCTGATCTTGTTACCGTCGTCTCCATGTATTGTCCTGCATTGTGCTCTCTCTATTATGCTCTCCGGTACCTTGAACCTTTCTCTCAATCTGTCTTATTTGCTGTCCTTTGTTTTATATGTCTGTTTTCCAGCATCATCTTGGAGGGTCTCAGCGTGTATCCACGGCTGCACTCAAACAAACACACAAGTGATGCGAGACGAGGCAAGAAAGTCAAGTGTGTGTTTCTGGCTGCTTGTGTTCCTTTTTTTTTACCCACCAAATGTGTTGTGCTGGTGCGCGCAGCCCTTGCTGCCATCCCTAACAAATGCCATTGGATTTACTCAGTGTTAGTGCATTCACTCTCATTTCGTTGGCTCTGAGGCATAACCAGGACGGCTGGTGCCGTATTGGCAATCACACAAATCTGTCTTCACCTCAATATTTAATGAGCTGAGCAAATTAGCCGCACAAAGCAATCGATTGAGCCTTTTCCTTCCCGTTGCTGAAGTACGTACGTATACGCATGCAGAGCGGGACACTTCTCAGAAAGCTTAGCGCGCCCAAAACAACAACCCAATCACACACAGGGACACATTGGTTCTTGTTCTGATTACTTGAAGGGTTCTTCTTCGTAAACTTAAATGCAAACAACAATCTTATGTGCATGAGATGTAGCAATAACGTTGGTTTGGTTGGAAAACTATACCTGACTTTTGACTGTTTAGCACGTATCTCTACCCCTCCTCTATACAGGGGCGTATGCCCTTGAAATGGAAAGGGGCAGTCATTTTCCCAATATAACAATGTGTGTGTATAGCACAGAGAGAATTGGAAGACTTGTATTGACAAGGGGATATTATTATTGAACAGGCTATATTAAGCACTAACTTGTATCACATATCATATATGTCATATAGCCCACAATCCCCCTTCTCAAGTCATCCTCTTGCCGCATACTGATGTGAGCTATTCCTAGTTGTGCCCATTCCCCAGGGTGCAGAGCATGTATAGAGAGAGATTGGCTCAATTACCTGCTAACTGGATACAAAGAACAGCTGCAGATTTGTTTGTTGTACAGACACACACGTTTTCGTGCCACACGCTTTTCACTCACAAGACAATCCAGCTTCAATTATCAAGCAAGGTACCAATGTATTTTTAACAACATGATGATTGCGTGCCATGCAAGACTTCTCCATTAAAATATCTACAGCAGCTCAATTACATGGTATGCTATTCTAAACTCAGTATCAAAGCCATTAAGCGCAGTTACCAAACATCAGCAATTACAGCATTCCATTGTTAAGCACATGGAATAAAAGATTAATAAGATATTTGCTCTGAATTCATGCATTTAAAAGAGACAATGAATTGAAAGGGGGATTGAAAGAGAGCTAGAGGTATGGAGGTCTGTCAGAGATGTTGGCTCTGTTTATATACTATGTCACTGTTTAAACAACAATGCCATATCATTCTGTACCCACACAGCTAAAGTTAATTAATGGTGTCCCGGGGGCGCTCTTCCATGTCCTTTTCTCCTGAGCTTATTTTGTTTTGCTTGGCTCGGGATTTGTGTGTGTCTGTGTGTGTGTGTCTGTGTGTGTGTGTCTGCGTGCGTGCGTGTGTGTGTCAGAGTTATGTCACTACCAAGTGTACATTATAGTTAGTTGTGTATTCATTTTAGAAAGATTTTAGATTCTGACGTGATCTTTTTCATAGGCAGTATGTAATATGTTTAAAGTTTTTGTTGTATAGTTTATATGTTGTAAGTTTGTAATATGTAACATGTAAGTTAAATTTACATTCTATTAAAATTACACCAATTTCAGTCACATTCCAAATGTGTTATCATGTTATATTTATACAGTATATTGTTCATGTACTCTAAACATAACATAAAAAGTATGTACATTTGTGTTTGGTATATACATTTTTTGTTGTAAAAATGCTTCTTGGCAATAGATTTTATATATTTTACTGGAAAGCTTGATAGCAGAGCTGAGTATGTGAGTTGCGTCCATTAAAAAATAGCCACATCCTCTCTGACAATACCAAACATCTTATTTTTGCTGTTGAGTCTTGTTGATGTTCTTTGTGGATTGGATGATTGGATGATTGAAGTCTGAAGAAACAAGACATATTGTCAGTAGTGTGTGGAAGAACCACACACAGCCAACAGCCGGGCACCTTCTCATGCTGGTCACCAGCCTGGTCACACACTGCCGTGGGATGTCATCCCATTCATCAACCAGTGTTTGTTGCTTGTCAGCCATCGTGGTTGTGTTGGCCACTGTGGCACGAACAGCACGCCCAAGCTAATCGCACAAATATCCACAAGTGTCCTACTTTTTGTGCGTACTGTAGTGTACTGTATGTCAGATAATAATGCATATCCTCTACTTGTATTTTAAATGTGACATTAAATCAAGTACTTCTTGACATTATTAAGACAATTATTGCCCCTCAAAACTCTGTACAGGATAAAATACGTACAATAGTTATTTATATTATCGTATGTCAAAATGTATTTTATTGGTTTTATCATTATCACTGCTATTGATTGTTACGGTAATAACTAAGCAGTTTTTACCAATTTGTTTAAAGATGTTGATACTGTTCATCATAACACCTTATTGAATCATTTGACTATTGTTATTATTATAATTTTGACTATTATTGACTATTATTGTTATTATTATTATTATTATTATTATTATTATTATTATTATAAGGATTGAGAAGGCTGTGGGCTAATTCAGAAATGATTACAACCTGGAACTGCCATAAAATAAGGGTGTTAAATAATAGATTACAATACTCTGATGCTTTCTTGTCAGTGAAGTGTGTGAAGATGAGATTTTTCAGGGTTCCATTATTTTGCCTCTATTGTTTTACAATAAGAATTATATTTCTAATAGGAATTTCACTGACACAATCATTCTTATTGCATCAATTATAAGAGTTTTAATAATTGAGAAAACATA
>JAODUK010000722.1:0-13464 GCA_027564635.1 Typhlichthys eigenmanni | reverse complement strand
AGCCGATCGCTAAAGAAAATATCGCTATGTACGGGTCCTAGCACATGAAACTCATTTGAATTAGCGCTAGCCAGAGCGCGTTTATTTAGCCCCAGGTTCTCGGCACCTGGTAATGCATCCAAAAACCCAGCAGTGTTTTTAATAAACAGCCCGTGCTGAATTGACTGTCTAGAGTCTGTGGGGTGTAATTAAGGAGTGTCTCAATAATAGCCCTATATGGATGTGTAGCGGTCGATTGGCTAATGTGACATCACATTGGGAGAACAGAGTACTTGTAGGATAGTTGATAATCCCTACGCGCGCGTCGTTAGCCAATGCCGTGCCATCTTCATTGATAATTTTAAGTCTTATATGCAGCATCGTTGAATTAAGATCAAGGTAAGAATCTCCGTCCCCGGGGATGACAAATTCAAGGGGGCTCGATTCCGTAAGCGCCGACATAGGCATTATTTCCACATATGTCAACCTTTCTATAGATAGCTGTGTCATAGGCGCTGTAAAAAGAATGAATCTGACATATTAAAAAGTATGGAATTGAAATGCTTTACACAGAATTCCGTTTGAATCTCAGTCGCAGTCTTGGGCGAGTTGTTTAAAATAGGTTTTTCAGACTTTCTAAGATTGCAGGATCACAAACTTGTAAATAAAGCTGACAGCTGGATTCGAACCAACTACTTTGTGTATTGCAACATTCCATTTTACCCGCTCAGCTATGGAAACTGTTCTATGTACATGTTTGTTTTGTCCTAAAAAAAACAACCATTGAATTTCATAGTGTATCAATGTGAAAGATAAAATATGATTTATTATAGGTAATTTGTGAACTGTTTTGATGAGAATCTTAACAATTATGATGCGTACATTTGTATACTAATTAAGATGTTGATTGGACATTCAGAGTGAATTATTTAGGTCACTTTAATTTCATGACCTCATAACCAAACTTTGACTGAGTAAATAAACCAAACGATTTTAGATATCAAAATTCTTAGAACAACTTGTGATCAGCCTGGTCTGTAGATGCTATAATCAAAATTTCATTTGAATCTGAGTAGCAGTCTAGGACTAGTTGATCAAAGTAGGTATTTCATACATTGTGAAAATGCAGGAAATGTGACTTGTAAAAAGTCAAAATTATAATAAAACTTTATAAAAGTGCCTTGTAGAAAACATAAGAAAAGGGAATTTTGAAATTAGGTCCAGTACTTTTTGAGATATGGGCTAAAACGTAAAAAGTGTATGTTGTAGCACCACCTATTGGCTATTTGTCTTAATGTTTTGTACCACCCTTTTTTGTGACATCATAGAAATATGTACCAAATTTCATGTCGATTTGACGTTCACAGCGGAACTTACTTGAACTTCGATTAGCCGTATATCGGCAATATCGGTGAGCCAGCTAATTGGCACTATAGGAAATATATGTAAATGGCCTAAGGTATAACTAAACAAAAAATGTTCGTTATAGCTTTAAACGTTCTTGAGATATCGACAAGTGGCAATTGTAGCGCCCCCTATGGGCGAAATGTTACGAAATTTGGATATCGTCTAAAGATTTTCAATGAAAATGCGCGTGTAAAATTTCATTATGTACGGACCATGGGACTACTCCTAAACCGTGCGGTAGGCTTGGTTGGCAAAGCTGATTTGGGCAGCAGGTTGTGGTGTCCAACTTATGAAACATCTTTCTCTTGGTGGTGGGTGACAGGCGGGAGGGCCAAGCCCCAAAATTTTAGTTTTCTCTTGGTAAGGCTATCCTGTTTTATTTTATCTAAATTTTAGAGCATCATTTACTTGAATTCATTAATAAAATTTATCCAGGATTTGCAATTTACAACGATTGAGGTTTTTAATTAAAAAAGGAGGTTATGGGCTGTGACATAGGACATTGTCATAGATTGATCAGACCACGTGTATGAAAAACCTCAATCTAGTTTCACTAGCAAAATCCTGTTCTACAACAGTCAGTGACTGTGAGCCACATGGTCCATGTAGTAGCTAGAATCTAAGTAAAATATGAATCCCAATACAAACCATGTGGACATTCCAGATTTTGGAAATCTGTAGAGATCTGAAAAACAAAAACAAATGAATTCATCTCAGGCAAAGGGTATGCTTCACAATTGGATTCTGGTTGCGTTTCACATGTCTTACAGAAACCCTAATCAGTTAACAGAAATATTTAGTGATTGATTTTAGCCTGTGTGTATAATAAATGGAATTTTGCATCTTTTGGCAATTTAAGGAATTATTAGAACCTTTAATTATAGGAATTTTATACTAATTCGATTTAAAAATAACCCCACCCCCCCTTCTGAACCCTCCTTCTCTTGGTCCAGAATTGATCGCCTATTACATTGATTTAAGTATAAGTATAGTTACATATGTCTCTTTCCCCCCCACTTGACTCAATTGACTTTACTGACTGAAATATTCTATATATGGTCTACTGCCTTCCTATGCTGGACAATTGCTGCTATTATATGTAATAATCTGTGATAAAGCTATAACTAGACTCCCATACACTATGTTCATGAGCTCATCCTTCTTGTTGTACTACTGCATAGGAGGCAAAGTTTCCGTTCTCTCCCTTGTAACAACCTTCACAATACAGAGTCAAGTCATCGTCAGTCAGTGGGTCTGTTTCTAAGTCTGGTCTAATTTTTATCTCAGCCTGGAGGGCACTGGCGATATTGATCTTTCTTGGAGAAAATTTAAAGGCTTGTGAGTTCAGGTATGCCACTACTCCATGACAGGTGTTCTTTGAAGGATGACATAACTGTGTTGTACTGTCCTTCTGAATGTGTGGGGTGTTAACGACAGTCATTGTTTCTTGGATGGGGGTGGAGTGGAGCTCTATGTGAGAGTTCTCTATGCACATTCATCCTTGGTTAGGGTCCCAGTCTTCTTCCTGGGTGTAGAGGCCCACTTGCATCTGGTACTGGGGAGGACCTTGTCCTTGGCTGTGGGGTGGCAGCCAAGGACAAGGTCCTTGGCTGTCACCTTGGCTGTGAATAAGATCCATTTGGTGGTCCTCTTGAGTCCCCTCTGCCTCGTGGGCAACCGTGACCTTGGTTTGGCCCTCCTCTTCCCCTTCTATCTTGGAATCCTGCGGGGCATTGAGCCTGGGAATTGTGAGGGCATTCACCAGCCTAATGGTAAGGGCCTACAACTTCATCCAGGCGGGCTTGGACTGGAGAGTGGAGTCCTTTGACTACTGCAGCTTTCCACAACATCATGACTGCGGCATTGGAGTCGTGTCTCTCTCCTGTGCCTTCCTCTCACACTTTTTCACTTCTGTTGAGGTAGGCGTGCATAGGTTCACTGTCATTCTTGACTAGGCTGGAGAGGGCATTGAGGCTCTGTATGGTGGGATATTTATGATGTATGGCAGCCCAATAGTCATTGCGTACTCTGCTGAAGACGACGTTGTCTGGCATCTGGCTGACGGTGGCTGAGGCTTCTATTTCTCTTAGACCGATGCTTCCTTCTAGGCGGAGAACCAGTGAGCGGATGTCTCCTATGATAAGTTCATCTCCTGCTGTATACTTTTCCACTGCTGCAATCCACTTGTTTCCTCCTCCCACTAGAGGGGGTAGTTTGGCCACCGGGTTCTCCGTGTCTTGATGTTGCCAGTGCTGATAGAACTTCTGGTCTGGGGCGACGTGTGAGGCCATGAGGGGAAACATTCCGGTCCTCTCTCCAGGATGCGTGTCTGGGGGCGGTCCGTGGCTTGCAGGTGTCTTACTACGGGTGTGCTGGGCTGGGCCATCTTCGTAGTCTTCCAGGGTCAGTTGGCCTTCTACTTTTACTTTCTTCTTTCCCCATCTCTGACCTTGTTCTTCTTCTTCCGTGTTGTCTGTGTGTAATTCTTGGCTCTGGTGGTGTAAGGGCAGGCTTTTGCTAGACTCTGAGCCAGAGTAGTAGCCTGAACGGTGAGGTAGCTCACCTCTGGGTTCCGGTAGATATTGTCTCATGTTGTACAGGTGAGTCTTTTTGTTCGAAGGGGGAGTGTCTTTGGTCGAAGGGGGAGTGTCTTTGGTCGACGGAGACGTGTGGTTCCGTTGGTGAGGGGGATAGTATACCTTCGGTGGTTAGTTGAATAGACCTCTCCAGGACCTTGGCTGCAGTAAGTGCCATTCCTCTTACTTCGTTGAGGAGGACTTGTATGTTCTTTTCCAATGCTGTGGTTTCTGGCTGGTCTTTGACATCAAGTGTTCCTCCACAGAACTCTAGCACACCTATTTTTACTTTTAACAGAGGGGCTTGAATTGGAGGGCTTGCAATGTCGTTGTATTCAGGCGGGGGAGGGGAGTTTGGGATCAGCGGATAAAATCCTTCGTATGGCTGGGTTGTTGGCGTGATGGCTGCATCGTCCTTTTTCTCTTCATTTTCTCCCGTCATGCTAACCATTGCAATGAAGCAGGAAGGCTCCTCTCCGTGTGCTTTGCTTGAGCCGGTCTGCCAGGTGTTGTACGATCCAGTCAGGTGGAGGAGGGCTTGGTGGGTGCGGCACAGCCTTTTTGTCTGCGTCGTGGAGCGCTGCTTTCTTTGCAACCCAACTGGGATTTCCTTTTTTCTGGTAGGCGTGTAGGGCCTCTTGGTAGTTCTGGTGTTCGTACTTCTTGATGGCTTGTCTTTGGATGAGGTTGCATCCTGGCTCCTCATCAGCTGATAGCAAGCCTCTTGTCTGCCAGCGGTTCATGAGTTGGGTGGCTTTTGCAGTTTTCTTCACCCTGTCTTTGGGAGTGGTGGTCTGTTGTCCTATTTATCAACTTTAATTTAAAAAAACGTACAGTGCCAGGGACTGGGAATGTCTGACCTGCCATTATGTTCAGTGTCCTATATCAGTACTATGTGTATAATTGTGTAATAAAGAATATATGTTTTATTTAAAAAAAAACTTTTTTTTTTACATCGATAGAGGGCGCCAGAGAGCAAAAAGAAATGTGTTTGTTCTTATGAAATTATTTTTGTTTTTGTTAACAGTCTATCGTAGTCTGACTGTGTGTGTGTATGTGTGTATATATATATATATATATATATATATATATCACTTAGGATTTTGTCACCCGCTATACTGTCCCACGCCACTATATTAGGTAATAAGCATGCATTTACAATACTATCAAATCATACTGCAGCATCAGTCACACACAACAAAACCAGAATCCACACAAAGTACCAAGACGCACACTGTAGTTATCAGCCATACAGAATCGGGTACTTCGCGCGAGATCCTGCCTCATTCTCGCACACACACAGATGCGCACTTTCACTCACATGTACACTCACTGACACATATACCCTCCCCCCTTCGACAATGGAACAGCGAGAACGCCAGTTGGAACTGGTGTTGTTCCTTTGTCTATCTTCCCGCCATTTCCGACCACAAGAAAAAATGATAAAACAAACAGCCTCCTACGCCTTACTGTTTACAATAAATATGGCAATAACACACACACTGATCATCGCGATATGTGTGAATGAGACGTCAACTCACATGGTACATAAAACAGAACGTCAACCTGTAAATCTCAAAATAAATAGAGACCACTCATATGGTTCAGGACATCACCTGAACATCACAATTTAAGTAAATGAGACTTCACTCAAAAACTACACAAATTGTAACTTCGGATGTATATCATTGCATGTGACAACAGTATCACTACTAAGTTAACAAACTTTATTACCCGGGGCCTCGTGTTCAAATAATACTTGCACCTAATTCTCTATACTAGTCCTATACAGATACTGTATGTTAAAACAGGTTCTGTTTTTACCTTTCTCTGGTGGGGTTCCGTACAAGTATTTGTTGAAACAAGGCCTCAGATGGGTGGAAAATCCTCACACGACGTTTTGTCGGCCAAATGCCTGCATTCGCCACCGATTTTGTCGTGATCTAATTTAGCCGGCAGGAAGGACACCCACATGTAGACTTCTAATAATAAACATTGTATTAACAAAATGCAATGATGAGTCCAAAATTACAATTCGCCACGGCCGTGGTCTGAAACACATCCACACAGTAACCGATAGCCCTGTTAGAATGGAATCAGCCCTGTAAACCACACCCCTAACCCTTATATAGCATGTTACCTTTCCACTTCCAGCTTCCTTCTTAACACCTCATGTATGATATAATTTTATACATCGCCCTCTATTGGCCAGGAAGTGGGTAGTAATAACGGTAACGTAGATATAAAAGTGGGGTGTGGTTTGTACACGTACATAAATCATATAATGAAAATAAAAGAACAGATAATAAAAGCATTACAAATAAAGTAACCTTTTTATTATCTCAGTGCTCTTGTGGGCAGAAATCAGTTTTTAACAAACTACTTTTCAGCAGATCACTTTTTTGGCATGACACCTGCAGATGCTGTGATATGCTGTTCTTATCATGATAAACTAGCCTACAGCTTGTTGGATTGGATTTTTTCGTTTGGATATGTGGTTTATATTTTCTTTTGGAAAGAGGATTTAACTACATAAAGACAGTTTTATTTGGATTCTGATTTGAACACGAGAATGCCGACTGGATTTGGCAGCTGGGTGTTAGCAAGTAGGCTAAGATACTAAACCAGTAGCTTTCAAATAATGCACATTAACTCTGAACAACATTGTGTGCTTATTTATGCAATGAAGGCATAGCTACCATACTGTAGGTTGTTAAAAGACAAAACGTGATTTAGCTATGGAATTGTTTGTATGGAATATACTAGGCTAATAACTTGCATTGGAGCAGTATAAATACTGAGCTGATTCCAACGCTATCTACGCTTATATATCCTTGTGGCGTTATGGGGAGGGGTAAGCAAATTGGCGGACCAGTTATGTATCTAGTCCCCCGTTTCTGGCCCTCCCAAAAAATCCTGAACAGAGAAATGATGAAACGCAGTTTAACGGTCTAACTCTACAATACAATACTACATAGTTAACAGTGTTTTCACATGTTTAAAGGAACTGATTTCTAACATATATATAAAGTATTTCCAAGTAAATCTGTATTTGCTTTACAAAATCTTTAATCTATCCTAAAATTGTGTTGTGTTGTATTTCATATTGTTAAATATAGTCAAGATAAATCCAGATTAAAAACATGAGCAATTATATCTATAACCGTCACACTGGGTAAAATGTACCAGTAATAAAAATGCATATATTTTATCTGTTTCTTATTTTTGCTCAGATTATGTTTACACATTCTATGTTGCTATGCAACGGTATACAATTGTGTGTAATCTACATAATTCATAACAGTCAATTCTCACAGGGTCAACTGATCCTACACAACACACAATGCATAACATTTGAAGGTGAAGCCCCTCCCGGGCCATCTGATGTTGCAACATATCCACAAATGTACAGTGGCTGAAGTGCGCGTGTGAGTAGCCTGCATGTACGGAGCCTCCTCGGATGCGATACTTTAAGTTGAAGGCACTTATGTGAGGAGATGCATATAGGAGAAATCACATTGCGATGGAAAGTTTCTGGTTTGCGCAATGGTAAAATACATTTCTCATATGAATATTGTTGAGTATCCTAACCAATTTTGGGAGATCCTGGGGTTCCTTTCTGCTCATTGATAAGGAGGAGACAACAGATGATGCTGGTTGACCACGCACACATTTGTCATCACAACCGAAGTATGGGCAGTGTCAGGCAAGTTACTCACGAATTGTAATAAGATACTATTTACTTATTACTCCTTCAAAAATACATTATATTACTTTACTTAATACTGCATATTAAAAATAAATGAGTTACATTACTAGTTACATTACTATATTACTTTCACAATCACTACCCTATCTCGCCCCTTCCGAAAAATGAAAACCTATGTAGCCGGCTTATTTTAGAATTGAATCCTCTTTATTGGAACAATCATCCAAAGTGAAAACATTGCAGGAAGCAAAGTGAGACAATACAAGTAATCTACATACTGGGGGGAATGAGAGAGCGCCCGAGACTTTCTCAATGTGGGCGGTACTACCTCACAGGGGGCATTCAGAGGACGGCGGGGGGTGCTGGAATCAATATTTTGGAAAGGGGAGCTTCTCCTGGTGGACGTTTGTTTTTTTGGCGAGTTTACACCAAATATTCATAACAATACCAGATTAAACAACTAGGTCTACTCAACAAAAAGTGGTCTGCAACCAGGGTCGGTCTGGCTGGGATAATCAGGGGATTTCCCAAACTGCCGGTCAATGTTAGAACCGAGTAGCCTAGTAGCACACGGCCCACCGTGCAAAAAAAAAATATATAACAGGCATACAGTTTAATCTGCAGTTCTCGCTTTAATCAGCCCACACTGTCAGCTCACACTCAGCTGCACAAATCGCGAAATCTCTGACGATGTAGTATTTCGAAGGACCGAGGCAACAACGAGGGAGTAAGGAATAACAAAAGAGGTTTAATCTTACAGAAAGTACAAAACACAACAGGCATTAAAGCAAAATAACCCGCAAGGGTTACATGGCACACAAACATTTTAAAGACACGCTGACAGCAATCATCCACATATGAGACAGGTGTGGGAGTCCCTGATTGTCACCTGTCTCAGGTCAGCTGTCAGTACTCCGGGGAGCGCGAGCGAGAGCGCGCAGGAGCGGCGGGCACTGCCCCGCCCCGGGACTGCGGCGTGACAGTACCCTCCCCCTGGGCGCGGCGCCCGACTCCTGACACACCGGGCGAGTGCGAAGCCCAGGCCGATCAGGCCAGTGAGCATGGAACTCCCGGGTGAGGGCCCGATCAATATCCACAACCCTTACCCAACTCCGCTCCTCGGGGCCGTAACCCACCCAGTCCACCAGGTATTTGAGCAGACCCCGCCGCCGCAGAGAGTCCAGCACAGCCTCCACGGCACATGCCAGACCCCCCTCCACCTCTGCCCCGTACAGGGGCAGAGAGGCGGCTGATGTTCGAGAACCACCTGGAACGGGGACCACCCCGTGGAGGACTGGCGCAGGGAGTTCTGTGCGTATTCAGTCCAGGGGAGATACCTTGCCCAGTCGTGGAGGCTTTCCGCTCAGTACGTCCTCAGGAAGCGGCATAGATCTTGGTTCGTCCGCTCCGCCTGCCCGTTGGCCTGGGGGTGGTACCCTGACGTGAGGCTGACCGCGACCCCGAGGCGAGACATGAAGGCCTTACATACCCTTGATGTGAATTAGGGGCCGCGGACAGAGACGATGTGCTCCAGAAGGCCGTAGAGCCAGAAGACCTGCTGAAAGAGCACCTCAGCGACCTGCAGGGCGGTGGGCAGCCTGGCCAGAGGGACAAACCGGACCATCTTGGAGAAGCGGTCCACGATGACCAAGATGGCTGTTTGCCCCCCGACGGTGGTAGGTTGGTTAGGAAGTCCACCGTGATGTGGCTCCAAGGTCGCTGAGGCACTGGTAGTGGGTGGAGAAGACCCGCAGGTGCATACCGCGGAGCCTTGGACTGCGCGTACGTCTGACATGATCGGACGTAGTGGCATGATCGGAAGTAGTCTTCCCCATTCCAGGCCACCAGTACTTCTCCCGGAGTACTTCGGTGGTCCGGTCCACCCCCGGGTGTCCCGTCGCTGGTGTCTGGTGGGCCCAGGTCACAAGCCGGCCGTGCACCCTCCGCAGAACGTAGATCCTTCCCGGGGGACAGGTGGTGGGTGGTGGGTCCCGTCGGCTGGCCCTGAGGATCTCGGTGTCGACGTTCCACTCCACGGGACCCACCACCCGGTCTGCCGGCAGGACGGATGATACCAGGACCGGTGCCTGGTCCCCCTCGTGTAGGCGGGAGAGTGCGTCGGCCGAGGTGTTCTTGAACCCAGGCCAGTATTGAGGGTGAACCGGAACCGGGTGAAGAACTCCATCCATCTGGCCTGGCGGGGGTTGAGGCGCCGGGCAGCACAGATGTCCTCCAGGTTCTTCTGGTCCGTGAGCACGGTGAACGGCTCACGGGCGCCCTCCAGCAAGTGTCTCCACTCCTCCAGGGCCAACTTCACTGCCAGCAATTCTTGGTCCCCCACGTCGTAGTTCTTCTCCTCAGCCGACAGCTTTGGTGAGAAGTAGGCGCACGGGTGTAATTGCGGAGAGCTGCCATGAAGCTAGGAGAGGACCGCCCTTACCCCGACCTCGGAGGCGTCAACCTCGACGACGAATGGCTTGAGGAGTTCCGGGTAGAGCAGGAGGGGCGCTGACGTGAACCTCCTCCGTAGAACGTTGAAGGCGCCCCCTGCCTCCGAGGTCCAGCAGAGGCGGTGCGGCTTTCCTTGCAACAACGACGTGAGGGGCGCTGCGATGGTACTGTAGTTCTACTTCTACCGGCGGTAGAAGTTGGCAAATCCCAGGAATTGCTGTAGCTCCTTCACCGTCTTTGGGACTGGCCATGTCCTGACAGCCTTCACCTTCAGTTCTTACATTCTGGCTCCCTCCGGAGTGATCCTGTATCCCAGGAAGGAGACGGCGGCTTGATGGAACAGGCTCTTCTTCCCTTTCACGAAGAGCCTGTGCTGCCGCAACCGATGAAGCACAGCATGCACGTGGGCCACGTGTTCCGGGATGGTTGGGGAATAGACGAGGATGTCAACCTTCCCAACATATCCCGGAACACCTCGTCCATGAAGGTCTGGAACACGGCCGGGGCGTTGGCCTGTCGAAACGGCATGACCAAGTACTCATAGTGGCCCGACGTGGTGCTGAATGCGGTCTTCCATTCGTCCCCTTCCTGGACACGAATGAGGTTGTGGGCACTCCGGAGGTCTAGTTTGGTGAAATGCCTCGCCCCCGAAGCCGCTCGATGGCGGGCGGGACGAAGGGCATCGGGTACCTGAACTTGACCGTGATGTTGTTGAGTCCCCGGAAGTCGATACATGGTCTTAGCCCCCCATCCTTCTTGCCGACGAAGAAGAAGCTGGAGGACGCTGGAGAGGTCGAGTGGCGTATGAGTCCCTGCTCCAGCGCCTCGGCCACATACTCCTCCATCGCCGACGTCTCCGCCACCCAGAGAGCGGGTAGATCTTGTTCCTGGGGGGCGAGGCTCCGGCCACCAGGTCAATGGTGCAGTCACAGGAGCGGTGAGGAGGGAGACACTTTACCCGGTCCACACTAAAGACATCGGCCAGGTCCCGGTACTCCGCTGGTATGTGGGGCTGGAGGGCACTCTGCGGGCTCTCCACAGATGTAGTTCCACATACCGCCTGTAGGCAGGTCCTCCGGCATCTTGTCGACCATCCCTGGATCTCCCTCTTCGTCCATGAGATGACAGGGTTGTGTTGTTGTAGCCACGGGAGACCCAGGATGACGGGGTGGGTGGAGTATTCCAGCACCAGGAGCTCTAGTGTCTCTCGGTGACAACTGTTGACGGTCAGGGAGAGCAGCCGAGTAGTGTGGGTAACCATTCCAGGACACACTGGTCGACCGTTTAGCGCCCTGATGGGAAGGGGAGACCTCAGCTTCCGCGTTGGCAGCTGCAACGAGGACACCAGCGACTGGTCGATGAAGCTCCCAGCGACACCGGAGTCAATCAGGGCTGATGTGACACAGGAATGAGAACCACTAGACGCCACCACGAGCAACAGAAAGGCGCAGAAATGCAATACACACTCAGCGCCCCCACCGTGCTCGGTGGGGTCCGCCTGGTACTCACCCCCATTCCTGTTCGCGGTTTGGAGTGGGGACACTCCTTACTGATGTGCCCCCCTTCACCACAGAATAGGCACTGCCCCCGACGCCTCCGGCGGTCCCGCTCCTCCGCTGTGAGCCTCACGCTCCCCAGCTCCATCGGCTCCGGCTCCGCGCTCATCCCTGAGGGAGGAGAATGCAAGCGATGACCCAGGTGGTCCCGCTCGTGGAGCTGTCTGTCGATCGCAATGGCCCAGTTGATTTAGGCGTTCAACGACAGGTCCCCTGGGACACAAGCCAGCTCCATACGCACCTCGGGCCGCAGCCCCTGGCCGAACGCGGTGCGCAGAGCCGGATTGTTCCAGCCGCTGGATACCGACACCGTCCGGAAGGACAGAGCATACTCCGCGGCAGTGTTCTTACCCTGCTGGAGCCGCAAGAGCCGTTCACCGGCATCTCTCCCCCCCTCTGGGTGGTCAAACACCGACCGGAACCGTGCGATGAAGGCGGGGAAAGACCGCATCGCCTCGTCCCCGCTACTCCAAACTGCCGTCACCCAGCTGAGGGCGCCCCTCCCCCAGGTACAGCTCACACTGGAGCAGGAACCCCTGACACCCCCCCGGATTACTGCCATATTTATCACGGGGGGCCCTCCCTGGTTCACTCAGCAGAGCGCAAGGAGACTCCTGTTCCCCAGCGGACGATCCCGTCGTCTGAGCTCTCGCCGTCGCCGGGGCTTCGTCGGCCGGGAGGGGTGTCTGCCTAGCCAATAGCTCTGGAAGGCAGCTACCAGCTGCGTCAGACAATCCCCCATCGACTGGAGTCTCGCCTCCATCGCCGACATCCGATCCGGGTCTCCGCTACTCCCGCTACCCTCCGCTGCGTCCATGCTAATACACGGAAGGCTACGTTCGTACGACACAGACAGTTGTTGCCTCGGTGATTGCTTTTAAGCAGCTGGCGGGTTATTCTGTAGTATTTCGAAGGACCGAGGCAAGGACACTTTTGTGTTGCTCGCGGGAGGTGTGTTGCATATTACCAGTGACTACCTGTAAGTAAAATGACAGCAAACATGGGCTGCATTCCAGCAAAAAAATTACATTTTACGTAAAAAGTTTTGTTTATTAATAGTAGGATCATGTCATAGTCCTACGTATTGTACATTGGATGACTATTCTTCGTCCACCATTATGTCTGCCTCACATGTAATCCTATTCACAATGATGTCTGAAAACCCCCTCCACGCATTCATTTTAAAAATTATATGAATCTGTATGATGCCAGAGATGCATTGTAAATAATACGTTTTTAAGCCATATAGCGCATGATTTTGTCACGTAAATTACAAAATCACGCGCCAAACTCAGTCACTGGCCATGCTCACTGTAAATTAGAACTGCATCTTTTCAGGCCTGAAAGCTCTCGCTGAGCCACCGCTGTAACTTGTCTCTCCAGCGTTATAAATTGGACTTGTCGTGAACTTTACATTACTCATTAATCATTAACAACATCTTTAAAGAGATAGGAAAGTGGTTACAAAGTGCAGAAATAACCCCAATATATTGCAGAGGGATATAGTTAATATACATCAACCACATAAATAATAATAAAAAATAAATAATAAGTGTGTTAATATTTTGACAAAAAACGCTTCATTCAAACGGCTCAGGGCTGAATGGGAATGTTCATAATTTCCCCCCATACCCTCTCCCCCTTTCAATTCTAGGCTATTGGGCAACATTCTTAAGTGGTGCAACTTGTCTAGCTTGCTGCAATGGCATGTCTTTCAGCAGGTGTGATTGGCTCAGTAAAACGGTATATTTATGAACAGTCAGAAGACAGAAGCACCTGAAGAAAC
>JAODUK010000721.1:0-13465 GCA_027564635.1 Typhlichthys eigenmanni | reverse complement strand
GCCCAATTACCTCCTCAGTTGAGGTCAACAGTGTCCCAGCCTTACTGTACACAGCTTGGATGGTTCCCCGCTTCCCCCTCCTGAGGTGGCGGATGGTTTTCCAGAAACACTTTGATGCCGACTGAAAGTCTTTCTCCATGGCTTTGCCAAACTTCTTCCACACCAGTTTCTTTCCTTCTGCTACGGCAAATGCTGCAGCCCTTCGGGCCAGTCTCCGGAGACTTCCAGGACAACATATCCTGAAAGGCCTCCTTCAGTCGCACGGCTTCCCTGATCACCGGTGTCCACCACGATGTTCGAGAGTTACTGCCCTTTGAGGCACCTATGACCTTTAGACCACAGCTCTCAACATCCCCAACCTTGACAAAGATGCCAGAGAAGCTGCGCCACAGGTGTGAGTTGAAGATCTCACAGACAGGGGCCTCCTCCAGACGTGGCTTACAAGGTCTGTCCAGAGTCTTCCCCCACCCCTTGATCCAACTCACCACCAGATGGTGATCAGTTGACAGCTCTGCCCCTCTCTTCACCCGAGTGCCCAAAACATGCGGCCTCAGATCAAATGATACGATCACAAAATCGATCATTGACCTTAGGCTTAGGGTGCTCTGGTACCACGTACACTTATGAGCATCCTTATGTTTGAACATGGTGTTTGTTATAGACAATCCATGCATGTGTGAGAAAGAGAGAATATGCATTTTTGTTGCCCCTAGTATGACACTTCAATCAGTGCTGATCAATATGCAGCTGAACAGCTACACAGGAAGTCTGGGAATGTGCTGCAGTCAGCTTTGCTCTGTACCAAGCCAGGAAGATAAGAAAACTACATGCAGACATGCACACGCACACACACACACACACACACACACACACACACACACACACTAAATAAGTGCCAATATTAACTATTTTAGAGCAGGAAGCATAGCAAGGGACAGAGGTTATCTGGGGCCTGCAGGTTTCACCTTTTGCATTAGCCTGAGTACAAATCAATGAATGTGGATTCAGAGTGCAGACCTATGGGAGGATCTTAATGGTGGTGTAGTCTGTCAGAATGTGCACTTTTTTTTAAATGTTATTATAATTCATATGGTAAAACCTGTTATTTTGTAAATGTAAAGGTGTTACTGTAAACAGAAGTGTTTTGCCTTGAGTGACCAAATCTCACCACAAACACATTAATTGCAAAAATGTACATGCATGGTTTGTGTGTGCAGTACATTGTTTTGCTCTGGCCAATAAATGCACTAATATGCAGAAACTATAAATCACACTTTTGAATTCATAGCCTTTATATATTGTACCTAAATTATCAAGTTGTTGCATTCTTTTGGCAACTGAGCATGCATTGTTTATTGCTGCTTCAACAGAAATGCAAAACCTGTTGTTCTGTTCATTAAGGATTTTAATGGCCTGACTCATTCTTTCATTTCAAACTGAGGTATAAGCCATAGTGAAAACAATACAGCCTTAAGGTGGTTATATAATAATTTCAGCGTTTGGGGAATCCAGACCTGAGCAATATTGGCCAATATTGGAAGCCTGCACTCCTACCAAAACTCTGACACAGACACAGCAACAAGAAAACAGGCTACGATTACCCAAAGAGTGCTAGGCTGAGCACTGGCTTTAAGACCACAATATTTATATCAGCACGGGTAGGATTTCTGGCTCCAAAACATTGTTGCACATGCTATTTCAGTCAGCCAGCAGTGCCAAGTTTCAGAGGGTTAGGCCTCGGTCATTCTTAGGGATGGGTGTATTTGTGTTACTGTTTGGGAATGCATGTGTAGCCAATGTTGTTCATGGGTTGATGTTTAAGGTCACAAAACACATTTTTCTTCAGATGTCATTAGAATAATTGTAACCACAAATGCTGAAAATACAGAAAGTTACAAGGTGAACTGTCATCACAGAGCAGGTCATATGAGATATTTAAATGTAAACATAACAGAGCGTACAAGCATATACATATATCACAGCGCTTTAAAATATAGTAGCCTATCACTCATAAGAGGAGATTACAGTTTCACCAAAGATGTCAACCACTAAGATAAACTTATCAGAGTTGGCTGGTTCCCTTATAATCAGTGGAACACAGAGGAAACAGCACTCATGGGAGATATTGAATGCTCTTTCATTTCAAGTGGCTCCAAAAAACATAGTTAAAATCACTGAAAAGTTTTACCACCCCTGTATATGTATGTCATTTACACCTTCTTTTCCATGTGGCTTATATTTAAAAAGCCAACCATTGTGCAAGGAACCACATAATGATATTGGTAATGTCACGTTATAGAGTTTGTAGAGAGAAATAAGAGCGGAAATACTGTAATTCCCCAGTTACATTTATTACACAAACAAAAAACAGCAAAGGTGTCACTTTTATCATATGACACACACCAGTATGGCCCAACAGACTAATGCTCAATCGAGCAACCTCCTGATATGTCACTATTCATCATTAGTAAAAGTAGAAAAGGTTTGTCCATTGCTTGTTTTTGTAAATTCAATAATGCACAAAATCTAATGCAGACTACACAAGGTCTGGAATCATAAGCTATGAGTAGGCCAAAAGTATACAGTCGACATAAACCATAGAAAATAATGCATTTCATTTGAAAATAAATGTGCTGAAAGAAAAGAATACTGCCTTTGGTACAAATGTAGGCAATGTTACACTTCACATCTGGTTAAGTTATTTCTGAAACAGCCATTTAAAGCCAGCCATGTGAAAATATATATATTTTTTTATCACATGAATGGTAGAGTCGAGTCAGACAACAATTATAAAGTCTGAAAATACTGAAGAAAATTATGCTATAATGAAAATAATTTAACTTACAAGTTCATCAAGTTATTGTATTTTATATGTAACATAATTTTAGTGTCTAAAAGGCAGAAAAAATGTATGTTGCATAAAAAAATTTAAAAATCCACTGTAAACACACCATAACAGGCAGAGATATTGATTACATTTACATGCACAATATGATTCCGCTATTATTCAGAATAGGACAATATTCAAAATGTAGGTCACCGGGTAGTTCGTCCTTGGGACGCAAACCGGACAAAAACAAAAGAAGCATTTACCCCAACAGCTGTTGCTATGCTAGAGCATTCTTTAGGTGTCGGAGAGTGAGGTTTACTGCCCAACTTTACCTGTTGGCTACTAATACATAAACAGCATTGTCCTTTTGGATATTCAGAAATAGTCTTTATTCCGAATGTAACATTTAGTGATAAAAGGTAGTCAGCTATTGCAAGCTTTGTAAGCTAATACACGTTTTGTCAAATACATATCTCCTTGCATTTCACTCTTATTACCGTTCTCTGTGCGTGTTAAAAAAATGATCTGATACTTTGCGAAAACTGTGTTTCAATGTGATGCTGTGGAGGGATATTATTAGCAAGTGTTCTCGAAAATGACTAACCCTTCCTTTATTGATATTTAAACTCGATCAAAACAAAGGCATGTCTCTCTTCAATGCCGTAGGGTGCTCCCAGAAGCTCGGCCCCAAACATTGGAAAAACATTGCCAAGGATATTGTTGGATATTGTTGTGTGGTGCGGTCTGCAACACTTTTGTGTTCCAGGACTGTGTAGAAACAAGATTATTGTTTTATGCGCCCACACACAGAATGGCCTAAAAGCAGACCGTGAGTAGAAATTAGTTGAATTTGACAAAAAACATATTAGCTTTCAATCACTGACTCTACCTTTAAGACGTGGGATATGCTGATATTATTCAGATTTTAGGAGCATTCTTTACATACATAGAGCCCTTTCGGAATATTTTTTTTTACCACAGCCTGCAACACGGCCTCTGGCCTGGTCAGCCCTGTGCAAACAAACTAACAAGACAACTGGGGTAGAGATGCATAACCTGGCAAGACCAGATATCTGTGTCTGTTAGACACATTCATCTGGGAAGCCATCCATTGAAACAGATTCAAGAGGGTAGGCCCTTTAAAAAAAAAAAAAAATACTTGCATGTGATTGGACGAACCTGTGAACCAGCAGTGGTTGTTATCCACTCTTGCAGTAGAATAGTTGGGAGAAGAGTGGAAACGTGTTCCATTGAGAAAAGCCTTTTCTCTTCTAATAAATTGTAATAAAACTGATGCTATATTGTATTATCTCTAGGAGTTATCGACTTGCATTGTTTCCAGGTCGCCTACATCACACCTAAACGAGGTGCTTGCCCAACATAATAATAATAATATATATATATAATAAGCCCACATTTCTGGTGGGAAAAAAATATACCTTTGAAATAAGTTAAGTTAATTAAAAGGACCTAGCCCGATATACATCAATGGGGTGTCTGATTATAAACAAGAATATTAGTGGAATATTAATTTTCATTAGTAATTAAAACTGCTTAGCTTAGTATGAATATTGTCTTTTTCTAATAAGAGAACAACCGGAATATTGTGTGCATAGGTTTTGATGAACAGAAAAGTAAATTAAGAGATGGCATCATTTCTCACAGTGGAGACCTGTAGACATGTAAAACAAAGGAACATTCAAAAGACCATTTCAGGCAGATATGCAAGGCTACACTAGGCAAGGCTAGGATTCAGACCTGAGCTGAAGACATCAATGCTAATATTTGATGAACTTGAGGTGCGCTTTATTAAAATGTTGTCACTGTGCTCAGAGGCTATTCACAGCACACAGGACGAATTGGACGAACGGACGGGAGTCAAAACTAAATGTTCCTGTCCAGGACAGCAAGGCTCCACACAAAAAATTTTAAAAAACGAGTGGGTGAACTGAAAACTAAAGCACTTCTGAGCCTGTAACACACAGCAGCCTGGGTTGAATTATGTACATGCCGGTTATAGCGAGAGACAGGGAGAAGATGCAGTGTTCAAGGTTCAAACATCTGGCTGTTTCCAACACTGGGGTCAGGTAGGGGTCAAAGGATGACCCCATATGATTTCCATATGATAGACCTGGGAGTGGGTAAAGGAGGAGCTGTGTTTCAGGAGGGGTATGACGGGGGTGGTGGAAGGAGAAGATGAGGTCGAGGAGGAGGAGGAAAGGGAGCGGCTGGCCCAGCGGGAGGGGAGGCGTCGGTTAGCGGGGCAGGCAGGCCTCGAGAAATTCCTCTGGATGGAGGGGCAGGCTGAGAAGGCGGAGGAGCTTCTGGTGTCCTGTGGAGAAAGAAATGAATTAAAATTAAGGATTATCACACCCTTTTATCAAGCACAAATCCACATCTCAGATACATTACATTTGGTCACTTTGTCCCCTCTGTAGTCTTCTCGCTCCTAGGGAGAACAACAGGCATATTTCAAACCAGAATATCTGAATAGGTTAGACAGCGGAGAACATATCAATAAACTCCCATGTGAACCATACAGGACACAGCTGATGGGGTCAGACTGCAACATGCCTTACACTGCAGCCTCTTACACCCAGCAGCTCTTCAGAATGTGCCTCATTTCATTTCAGGAAATAGCTCCCTTTAGACAAGGTTAAACTAAATATCTTATCTGAGTACAGAGAGCTTCAACCAGCATGTGCTGTGAAAGCCAAATCAAATTGTCCTCATAATTGCTGCCATGATTTGCAAAAGCATTTGCATGACATTAAAGCGATTTAATCCCTTGAACATTATAATTCCTTCACCCTGTTTTGGGATTGCAGTCAGCTGGCTGTTTAGAGATATTGCTATAATTGTAATACAAGGGCCAGGAAACAGTTTCCACTGAGAGATGAAAGATACACTTTATATGAGGGACAGAGGGGATTGACACTCTGCCAAGCAAAGTTTGAATCCAGCCATCAGTTATTTTTGTTAAAGCCTTTTAGCTATGAAATGGCCCAGATAATAATACAAGCTCTCTCTCTCTCTCTCTCTCTCTCTCTCTCTCTCTCTCTCTCTCTCTCTCTCTCCTCTCTCTCTCTCTCTCTCTCTCTCTCTCTAAATACCAGAAATGAACACTGTTCCCTCTGGAGAAGATGTCCTCTGCCAAGGACAATCATGTATCAAGCATTTAACAGTGGAAGAAAATGGCATGTGAGTCTTTTCTTCTCAACTTTGGCCTACACATAATTGTGCTAAATGCACAGGGTACTCCAGGTAATGTACATTGACGGGATGCACATGTTAGCAGAAAAAGTGCTTGACAGCTTCTAAACTGGACATTTCTGGTGTGTGCGTGCGTGCGCGCGTGTGCATGCAAGCGTGCATGTACTATACCCACCCAAGTTGCATGGGGCTGCTCCTTTGCATTTACGGTGCCGGCGACGTGTGCATGTGAATAGTGTGCCAGCCTTGGAGCAGGAAGGTGGGGCATGTCCAACATGTCTGACCGTTCTACAACCATCTCCTCCGGCCACCCGGGGCTGAGGTTGGGGCTAGAGGCGTGCTTGTGGGTCTGGCTCTGCTGGGCATGGGCAGCGCTCTCATAGCTCTTTAGAATCCTCTCCACGGCACCATAGTTGGACCTGGACCCCTCGGGCCGCGGGTAAGCAGCCAGTGTGAGGGGCTTCCAGGGGTGGTCGTGCATCACGCGAGGCCCGGGTCTAGGGGAGTCAGACTGAGGGGCAGGTGCCGCGCCTGGGCTGTGACCCCGTTGTCTCGGCTGATTCACCATCTGTGGTGAGGCTCTGCTTTCAGTGGAGGGTTGTGGCATGGACGTCTCCTTCTTAGAGGTGGACTTGCATGCTGCGTGGGTTACGTGCTGTGCAGGACGGGTATTTTCCGGAGAGGCGGGGTGGGAGAAGGCAAGGTTCTCTGTGGCCGCTCTGCGTCTTCCCTGTCTAGAGGGGGTGTGTGGGATTCGGGCATTGGGCTTGTCCTCGGAGTCATATGCGGCTGAGTCCCCGAGCTTAACCTCTGCCTGCCTGGGTGATATGTCCAAAAGGCCGTCTGGCTGTGTCCTGACCGCACCACTGCAAGGCTCGCATCTAGCTCCCCTCAGCTGAGTCTCTGGGCTTTGACGAGTGGGCTCAAAGGTGGGGGCCGACGCGGTGGCGACGACAGAGTCGACCTCGCTGCGCCACGGCTGAAGGTCAGAGTGAGAGTCAGCCTCGGCGGTTGCTCTGGCGGGTTCGGGGGTACAGTTTGCCAGACGAGGCGATGGGGAACACACACCCGAAGGCTTCGTTGATGCGAAACTGTCCTCGTCCTCGACGCCATGGCCCATCTCAGCCTGGAACAGAGTTCGATTGAACTCCGCGGTTTTCTGTTCCAGTGTTCTGTTCCTTTGGGAGGGCTGGCTGGGGCTGGAGCATGGCGGTGGCAGTCCCACAGAGGTCAAAAGCACATCCTTGGACAATTCTATGAGACCTTGATGGGCCCTTGGGCTTCTCAAGTTGCACATAGCAGGCCTGCATTGTGAGCGGCCTTCTTTCCTAGCAGTCAGTATGCTGACGTCAGAGAAGCTTTTCTGGGCAGGCATTTGTGAGAGTGGCTTGCTGACACAGCATTTGCTGACATCACAAGACCAGCGGTTGTGGCAGCAACCCGCGTTACAGTTAGAGTTAGCAGGTGTGGTACACAGCACTGCCACACCGTCTGTCAAAACTTTGCCTTCGTTCTCTTGCAGCATAGCTTCAAATTTCCTCACCACAGACGGGCTGTGGCACTTTCTGTCCACTAGGACACAGGGGCTGTGGCACCTCCTGCCTGTGTTAATGGGGGATTCTGGGATATAGAGTTCTGGCTCCAGAGGTGTGGGGCTGCTCAGATTCCAGGAAGAGGAGCGAGGAGGGATGGGTGGGGCATCTAGCTTTATGGTTCTCTCATAGTCTGGCCCATCACTGGTAGTTCTCAAGGATTCTGCCATCACATTGTTGGCCTGATATATATTATGGGTTGACAAACTGCCCCAGTTTTCCTTCTCTATAGCTCGGAGGTCATCGTAGATCTGGTTAAGGTCACAGGGTTTTTCTTCAAGCACGTGGTCTATCAGCATTTCTCTCTGCTCAGAGAGGTACATGGAGTCCAGTCGATTCCTGATAAAAACAAAAAAAAATGAACAAGTCAGGAGCACATTTACTTAAACAAGTAATTCAGATTGTAATGAAGTAAGTTTCATTGTGTAATCAATTACTGTATACAAATAATCAATTAAATGAATTACAGTCACAGTGAAATGCATGCTGGTGTGTACTGTACCTTTTGTCCCCAGACTTCATGTCACGCCGGTAGCTACAAAGCTCCTCGCTCACACGAGCTATCTCCTTTAGAGCCTGAGACAGAGAATGAGACAGCCAATGTACAATGCTGGAGCCAAAAACGTTCTAGGTTATTGTCAGCAGTCAGTTCAAATAAACAGCAAAGACAGTTCTGTCAAAACAAAAACGTTGTGAGAGCAAAGCACAATTGAGAAGAAATATGCCTTCTCTAAAATGCACACATAATGCCATATAATACTAAAGTTGTTTCCAAAACTCACAGCATTGAGAGTGGTGTTCTTCTTTCTGTCCGTGCCATAGCTTAGTTCTACACACAGAGGATTTTCTGGAGCACCAAGATGGACATTTCTTACATTCCCCTTAGAGGTGTCACTGCTCCTCTGTGGCGCTGCACTTTCTGGAGCTCCTTGAAAGAGAGCCTTCATCTCTGCTGTATCAATGAGCTCTCCGCGGTCACCGGCCGACTCTCCTTGTCGAGCGTCTCTGCCTCTAATCTCATCGTCCCTCCCGGGCCGTGCACGATCACTCTGGGGAAAGAAGCCGTCGATGTTGTTGGTTGCACAAGGCGAGGGGTGGTTTCCAGCGCTGCCATCGACGCTGATGTTGCTGCGGCGATAGAAACCGGGACATGGAGTGCGTTTGGGGACTTCTGATTGACTGCTGCTGCTGAGGCGCTCAGAATGTGATTGGTCGCTGAGCAGGCTAGACCCAGTGCTGGTGGAGTGTAGACTGAGGCGTAGGTCGGTGTCGCCATCGTCGGCCCTCGACTGCACCGATGTTCCGGCTCGCTTAGCTCTCACCTCACAGTACAGCTGGAGAAAAGCCAGGACACTGTTAATATTATGTTCAATAGCTGTATGTTCAACTATATGATTTAGGCTAAATATGAAACATCATAAACATCATATCTATTTTTTAATAAAGGCATTCTCAAACATTTGTAGCCAAATAAAAGCTGAGAAAACACATTGAGGCTCACTGAGGCTACATCTCTGAATCAGCAGCCAGCCAATTAAAGAGTAGCCCACTGATGCTCGACCATATACAGCCTTGTATATGCTAGGCTATGCGTGGAAAAAAAGCGAATTACTTGAGATCAAAATGTTTGAAATCAATTTAAGATCAGCAATCATGTCATAAATATTTGATGACTCATTAAGGAAAAGGATTAATTTGCCTGTAACCGACAGCAATGTCTTCTTAATCATCATTATTTTTCTGTTTTCAAAATAACATTGATTCGATGTTTTTTTACCTTTATTTTGTTAGGGTGGTTTAAACAATGACATGCTAGTAGCCTTCCCAAGAAAACAATTTTGGGTGCAGGCTGTAGTGTTGTAAGACATTTTGAGCAGCATCAGTAGCCTACGGGCCTGACAATGTACCAAACACAAGCTGATGGTAAAAAAAAGCAACCATTAAAACTTATGTCGTAGACACATGCCTACAGATTAGACTACATCTGTCATATTTACACTGGCTTTCAATGAAAAACAGCTGCAGAAAACACAGAAAACCATTAACATTATGTTCACGGACGGAATATGAGCTATACAGTATATACAAAACATCTGTAAGTTACGATTTTAAAATGACAAGATAAGGACTGGACAACTGTGCCTGAATAGCAAACATTACCGGCCACTGCATTAGAAAATGCTGAAAAATAGTGAAAAGGCAATACATTGTAATGGAAATCTCAGTATTACTGCAGTAAAATATACTATGTTTTGGATCGAAAGGTCATAGAATGGCCTAAAATATAAATATAAAGGTAAAAAATATTGAATTATCTCATTTCTTAAACATCAACAGAAAGTTGAACTGACTGGCCTCATACTGTGAAAGCCAAAACAACTATTTCATGTTTACTGGGCATTTGTCCCATCAATGCTGGATCCGACTACTGCCTTTATAAGCTAGTTTCTCCCTCTCATTTGTCTGGGAGGCTAAATGAGACCCACATGTTCTTTTCAAAATAGCTTGTTGCTGTGCTTTGGAGCACTGTCAATTTATTTTGTATGGCTACTTTCAGTAAAATGCCAATGTTTTTTTTCATAGCAAGGTAGCATCAGTCACTAATACAAATGCCTACCTACAATGATGGTCTCTGTACATTTCTCTCTTGCAAGCTGTTCCTCCTTTCCTTAAATCCTTGAACGCTTATAATGATCTCCAAATCCAATGTATTCACCATGTCTTTTTTATTCACCCCATCATGCATCGTGCATAGTGTCATACAAGGACACAGACTCTCCAAACACAAGCATTAGGAGGGCAAGAGTATGTTGGCAGGTGTACCATTTAGGCAGTGCTAAACACATATTTGAACACAAGGACAGTACAGGGGTTAATCAGGTCAAACATACTGTACACAACTATCATTAAAACAAAATGTAAATCCAAATGTCCCCAATTATAAAATGACCATGTATACAGTATGAACATTAATGAGTTTAAGAAAAGAAAAAGACATGTATTTGACCACATTTCTCAGACCTTGAGGATTATGAAACTTGCTCAATCCATTCTGTCCAGACATTTTAATGAAAAACCTACAGGGCTTTGACTTTAGAGCGACAAAGTTAAAGTTTTGCTGTATTTAAATTCACTTTTTGTGGCCAGCCACCACTGCTCACAGACCATTTGCTTCCCCGCACACATTTCAGTACACCAACAAAAATCAGAGGCATAGCAAAACCCCCTCCTCTCCACCCCTGTTCTGCAGCTGCACTGGTAGAGATATTGTTTTGACAGAACTGATGGTGAACATGGTGCGTAGGAGGAAATGGGTTATTATTGTGAACACCTAAGTGTATTGGAAGGCCCAGTTACTCTTAGACAATGTAGATAGCCCAAAACAGGATGTGAATTTGGAACCATGGATAGGTGTGTTTATTGTTATAATAAACAATGTACAAGTTGAATTGGTTTTGAAATGGCATTTGTTGTAAAATTAGGCAATTTAGCAAGCATGTAATGCAATGTTACTTAGTGAGCACAAAAGATGGGAGGAGGGGGGTCTTCCTTAAGAATGCGTACAGGGCGGCCATGCTGGTTATAGATCGAACCCTCAACATTCTGTGTGGGAGTTGACCACCTTTACCATTCGGCTATCCTGCCCCCGCAGTGGTTAAATAATAATTATTATTAATAAGAGCTAACTTTATGCATGAGTCGAGCATGCGTAACATACAGAATGCACATGCCATGTGTATTCTGTACCATTATCACACATAGTACATCCATCAATCTGTGCTGCATTTGATTTGAGATTATTTGATTCATCTAGCAATTGATCTGGACCATAAGACCTAAAATGAAATTAAGAAATTATTAAAAGTAAATAAAGTACAAAATAATGATAAATGATCATGCTACGTTATGTGAACCCAAACAAGCAGCTTGAAATACGTTTATAGTATATAACTTACTTTTTAATGTCTGACTAAAACAAAGACAGACATTCACAAATGTAAAATGTCGAACAGGCCATGACAACATGATTGACGTATGATTGTAAATGTAATTCATATCCCCATCCTCGACATATCGACACACACATCTCACCTCCTCTATCTTCCTCTGCATGTCCCCCAGCTGGTTCTCCCACTCGCTCCTCTCGGAGTCGAAGCGCTCCAGCAGCTCTGCCCTCTCCCTCAGCCAGCCCCTCTCGCTGTGATCCAGGCGGCAGCGCAGGTCCATGGCGGACGTGCGTGCGTCCGCCAGCAGCCTCCTCTGCTCCTCCCGTTCCCGGCAGAGACCGGGGGCCTCGCCACACGGTTCTGAAGCTCGCCGTGGAATCGCAGAGAAGGAGCTGTCGCTCACCAAACTCTTACCTTCTCTAGCCTCCAACTGGTCATGGAGACACAGAGACACAAACAGAGAGATAGTGAGACACAGAGAGAGCAAGAGAGAGAGAGAGAGAGAGAGAGAGAGAGAGAGAGAGAGAGAGAGCGAGAGAGAGAGAGAGAGAGCAAGGCAGGGTGTGTGTGAATGGGCATAAAAGATGCAGGAGAGACAGGAAGAGGAGAGGAGGAGAGAGGAGATGTGAGTGGGTTCAAAATGAGCGAAGAGGGAGACCGGTAAGGGAAGGGAGGATCGAAGGTTGAAAATATCCTGTCCTGAGTAACGCACACACACACACACACACAGACAGCCTGCACTCTGAGACACAGGATACCCTGCAGGATGTACAGTATGATTCAGGCGCTGTTCAAGCGCCTGTGGGGAAGGCACATGGTTGCAGTAAAAGGAGAATGGACTCACACAAGGACGATCGTTCTCCTCAACACAAATACGAGAACTCGCTTATTCATGGGATCACATGAAATCCTATTTGTTAAGCAGCTCAAGAGACACTAAATAGATTTAGAAAATAGCCCAGCTCATGCCCAGTTCTCCTGTACCATGGAAGAGAAACAGAAAACCATTTCCCACACTATAATCGGAATCTCTGATGTCTACAGTAAATTGTACAGGCATTAATATAATTGTACAGTATGTTTCTCTGATTTCCAGTAGCTAGTTAGCACTGCCATTAAATGAAGTGCATTGTGAGGGAAACGCACATATAGAGAAGGAACGCCTCTCAATGTTGTTATAGCACACACAGAACCCCATATCAAATGTAAACAGTGAGCTGGGGAGCTTGCTGTTTATATGTGATACACAGTGCACGTGCAGGTGGAGTGGTAGAGAAAGGCGTGAGCACTGTTGCCCTGAGCTTTGAAAAGCTGTATGAAGTATGTGTTGGATGATATGACCATGTCTGCTAATCTCCACTTAACTCTCTTATGGATTATGTAGCCCTTAAAATGCATAAAGCCAAAATGTGGATACGGAGTAGGGCTGGGCAATATTGTTTATATCGATATAGTTATATTCCCACCTTTTTTCAGAGTAGCCAATGAGAGAGCAGATACTGAGTCACATGCTCGATTTCCATTTCTGACAAACAGGTATAGGTAGCCAGCTAGTATTACAAGGTACCCTGTAATCAAAAACAAATGTGGATTAAATTGAGTAAACTGTAATTATAGCAGCGATATTCACAACTTCTGTGTTATGGATTTAACTATGCACAACTACAATTAAGTAGCAGGTTTCCTGTCTTTTCTCCTCTTGAACATTTAACCCACTTTATAGAAAATACCGATATATATATAGTTTATTGGTATTCAACCTAAATATAGCGGGATATGATTTTTGGTCCATATCGCCCAGCCCTAACCAAGGTTATAATCGTAAACGAAAACGAACGAAATAACGAAAACTAAGTGGGAAAAAACATTGTCGTTAACTGAAA
>JAODUK010000720.1:17509-37012 GCA_027564635.1 Typhlichthys eigenmanni | reverse complement strand
TGTGTACAGCACTTTGGTCAGCATTTGCTGTTTTTAAATGTGCTTTAGAAATAAAATGACTTGACTTGACTTGACTTAATACGTTTGCTAAATGACACAACTGAGACTGGGTTCAATGGTCGATGTGACACGGACAAGTGATTGACCTTTCAATATGGAGTGTTAGCTCCCTGGTCTGTATAGAGCGCAACAGTGAGGTTCCAGAAGTAAATTTCCCATTAATTTTCTCCATTGACTTTTCTGAAAA
This sequence comes from Typhlichthys eigenmanni, assembly GCA_027564635.1. NCBI lineage: Eukaryota > Metazoa > Chordata > Actinopteri > Percopsiformes > Amblyopsidae > Typhlichthys > Typhlichthys eigenmanni. The sequence goes on along the minus strand of JAODUK010000720.1, from coordinate 36,765 downwards.
TATTAAATGTTTTAAGCTTGGAACCAAGTCAAACAGCTACGAGATTGTGAATCAATGGTATATGCTCAGGTAGAAGCCACAAGTTCGTATGATATCAACCTTGTTTTAAGATAAACATTGATTTATTCGCAATATCACAGATAACTACTACAGTACCCACAATCCTAAAGTGTGAAAGCGACGTCTCTAATTGGTGGAACTGGCTATCCTTGTAAACCATCCTAATCTCGCAAGCTTGCTATAGCGCTTCGGAGCTGTTCGGAACTGCTCTTTGTTAATGTAAATTTTTCAAACCCCGCAAAGTCATATCGGCTAGTCGCAGGGGTTCTCAAACTTTTCAGATCGCGACATCCCCCCAAAATTACAGTGCCAGAGACTCGTGACCCCCGCTATCCCCAGGGGTGGTAGAAGTATAACAGACATATTATTATTTGATAGTATTTTAATACAGGCTAGTAGCATAATACATTAACGTAATGTATAAAATGTACTACTACTACTAACAATTATGGCTAAATTATGCCATTTTAAATTGTTATTTAATTTCTGAAAATCATCTTGTGACCCCCTTCTCTGTGTCTCGCGCCCCCTTGGGGGGTCCCGACCCCCAGTTTGAGAACCACTGGCGCTAGTGAGTATTGCTAGCACTGAAAAGTACGATTGTTTATGCTAGAAGTATAAACAATGTGAAATCTATTGTAGTTTAAAGAATACACTGAAGAAGGGACACGGCACCACTGACATGAGTAGGCTACCATGTGGCATTTTTCATTCCTGCCAGGTGTGTTACATGATGTTTGCGTGGGTCATATTTACTGTAAATATGCTATCATTTGTAGCAATGTCTAGATTTTTATTTACCGGAAAACATTGCCCTTTAATAATAACAGCAATGTATTTAGTTGGACCTGCCTAAAATACAGCAGGAGCTAGATCTATGGTGTCAATATAGTTTCACAAATCGAGCTAGGGAGTTCTCTTCAGTACAATAACATACCGTTAACGGGTTTTACCTGAAAATATTTGGTGCAAATAAACCGTGTTGCTTGTAGCTACAGTACGACAGCGTCTGCGACAGAGTAGACAGGCAGCGGCACCTAGTGGAAGCACTGGAATGCTACACTTCCCCGGCCCTGGGACAAGCAGCCGCAGTCTTCAACAAGCGATCATCCTGATGAGGAGGCCTATAAGCTTCAATCTTTACCATTCAAATTCGCCTCCACAATCTGTTCTCATTAAGGATTGATGACCAGGTGCAAGTGTGTGATGCTACATAGATTCTAATAATAAAGTAAACCTGTACAGTTTGTGTAGTGGTGACATGGGGGTACAGGTTGAAGGGTGCTGTCTGAGCACACAGTTGTACAGTTTCCATTTGTGTGAGACTGTCCAGGTCTAGTGAAGGACAGGCATCATGTGTTCGTGTGTAGTGGTTGGGGTATACTGTTTTGTCCAGCCCATAGGCTACTGCAGAAAGAAGTCGATTTTGTGGCATGTGATTATGGCTTGTAAGGACCTAGGCTAATAGCCTCTTACCAACAGGAGTGTGGTAAACATTGCGAGAACGAGAAGACCCAGTATTACTTAAACATAGGCTAATGCACAATGCCCCTACTAGCCCTTTGGACAAACCAGAGACAACATACAATTTCTACTATTTCTATATACAGTATCGAAGATGGTACTTAAATCCAGGACAAACCCTATGTCAACTGATAACCACCAGTACTAACCCCTTAACATTGGTTATAGCCATGAACTATATAATACTCTAGTGATTCATGTCAGACACTAGACAAGCTGAAGTTGGGTCCTTACTATACTTGCATAAAGTCTATAAGCGTCAAGAACCGCCTACTTGACAGGAGAGGTACTTTGATTGACATGCACTCAGTTCATTCAAGTCAGAACTTTCAAATCACAGCTATCTCCTGTCACTATCAGGGCTCTGTCCTGGGGCCCCATTCTGTTAATCATCTATCTACTTTCTCTCTGACATATTTTCCATAAATATAACATCCATTTCCACTGCTATGCAAATGACACCCAGCTTTACCTGTCTACCATGTCTACCTCTAATCTCCCACCCTCCTCCCTTTCTGATTGCTTAAAGGAAATTAAATCCTGGTTCTCTTGATAACTCCTCACTTTCCCCCTAACCTCTTGTCAAGAGTCCGTGTGTCATCATCAACAGCACACTATCATTTAAAAATCACATTAATAATGTAATTAGGTCTGCATACTTCCATTTACTCAACATTAATCGTCTTCAACCGTCTCTCACACCCAACAGCAGTACCACCCGCCCGTTTGTCCACCATGGGGTTTAGAGCCTTCAGCCGCTATGTGTCCCGCCCCTGGAACTCCCTTCCACCAGACATCCGTGTAACATTGATTCTCTTCCCATTTTTAGAACTCTCTTAAAAACACATATATTTTAACTGCCATATTCAACATGATCACTGCTCATCTGGACACAGCAATCTTCGGTTTTCTTAATTGATTTTAGGACCTTACTAATTTTATGCACTGAATTATTGTTTTTTATTAAATTTTTGTCACATTGTTTACTTTTGTCTTGTAAGGTGACTGTTGGATCTATTAATTCTGAAACTTCCTTGGAGAGGCTCAGTCAAGAAGTTTGTAAGGCTTCTCATGTATTTAAAGGTTGCAGCTTCAGAAGTAATTAACAACACCAACTAATATAATGTTTTATATTCAGAACCCCGAGCCCTCCTGAGAGAGTCTCAACCGAAAAGTTTGTAAGGCTTCTCGGTATCTAAGGTCTTAGAAGTAGCAATCTGGACCTCTGCTAAGTAATTGACTACTTCTGTCCTCCTAATAGTAAGGTTCTGTTTGTTCTAGGTATAGGAATGCAAGGTTAGTTGTGTATCAAAATGCATAGGTGAGAGGTGGCAGATGAAAGGTCAGGGAGTAACCCTTACATCGAGACATCCCCTACTTGAGCTGAGACTGGTTAAAACATTGCATTCTTACTACACATGTATTATAATGGTGTCATGGTCTTAACATAATATATGACATGAAAATTAAAAAGAATCACATGAATATAAAAGGAATAAATGGTATTTCCAGTTATCCCCAACAGTGACCTTGGGTGCTTTGAAAGTCGCCTATGCATAAAATGTATTATTATTATTATGCAGGATGACCAATTACATAACTCAATGATCAAATCAGACGTTAAATTTACAGTGGGATTATTTGGGAAACTTTACGGCACTATGGCTGTTAGCCGCTTAAAATAAATTGAAAGTTTTATATTCGGTAATAAATAATTAGGATGTTCAGGGGACTAAACGTTCTGAACGTTCAATTAACTTTTTCACTGAACGACGTTTTCCTGGAAACCGTTCCTAAACTACTTTCAAATACGTTTGCTGCGTTTATTAAGGGGCGTGGGTTACCCAGTGAGCACTGACTTCCTACTAGGAAGTGTAGCCGCATTACCAGTTTTTTTATACAAGTATTTGTGAGTAACCTGCTGTTCAGTCAAACTAACTTCCAACGCTGCCGTTCGCGTTCATTGAACAGCAAACGTTCCACCATCCTGAACGCAGGATGCGCTAGTGTCACACGGTCATACTTATATACGGCTACAAGCCAATGTAATCGATTTTCTCCCCAGCACCAGGGTGGAGAACTGTTATTACTGATTAAGAAGGTGCGTCTCTGTTGGACTGTCTGCTGCTTATTATCTGAAAAGCGGTATGTAATTGTATTGACATCCATTGCCTTATTTGTGCAGTCTAGCCTTTTTGTAACATTTGTTATTTGGTTTAAAAAAAAAAACAAAAAAAAACTGTTGTAGCACTTTAGTTTTCTCAAATAGTTTTCTTCTTTCAGATTTGTGTTGTCAAGAACAATGGCTGACAAACCAGACATCAGTGAAGTCTCTCAGTTTGACAAAAGCAAGCTTAAGAAGACAGAAACTGAAGAGAAAAACACCCTGCCCACCAAAGAAAGTAAGTATTCTGCTATTGCAATTCCTCTGAGCTGCAGTTTGTGTCTAGACATGTAAGATACAGTTCAACCTAGGAAAACTGTTTTGGGAAATGTTGGCACAACGCATTGTGTTTTTAGACTATACCATGTCTAAGGCGGGACTTTAAAACAAGCATGTTTATGGGTGTAACGAGTAATTCTCTTAACATATTGTTAGCTAATGCCAACATTCTGTTAGTATCACATCCATGTGGATTTGAAATCCAAAGTCCAAAGCAACTTAAAGAACAGCAAAACAAACATTCAGCGTTTCATGATGTATTTACACTTGTTGGTGTGGTGTCTGGTGTTTGTACTTTAGCTGTCTCTTTTTCTACTACTTTTTCTCTACAGCTGTTGTCCAGGAAAAACAGGCGCAAGCTGCTTGGTGGGATAATGGGCACATGCTTGTAGGCGAGTAGATGACCACCTCGTTGCAGCAAGAACCTTTCCTGGGACGAGATTGGTGCTTAATAAATTATCTATGAAACCGTACACTGGCTCTGGAGTTGGACTGTTCTTGCTTTCTCCAGTCTGCTGCACTAGTGCTTAGTTGTATGGTAACTTCAAATGGACCAGTTGAGGTCCAGCTCAGTTTCTATCAAACTGAAGCTTTGGTTTCCTACCTATAATACTGCTGTTGAGTTTATATAAGTGTGTCACTCTCTTTAGCTGGTGCGTAAGGCTGAGAATTGCTTCATGGGATATACAAGAACACTCAACGGGATGGCTTCACAATGGTACATACAGTGAAGTGCTTCTGTGTAGAACTGTATGTTCCGTGTTCACATGTCCACCGAACCAGATGCTATTTGGGTTGAGTGTCTTAACCACTTTCACACATGAATGATAGGGGGACATATATTTTCTACCACTTTATTTGGATTAACTTGGACTGGGATATAAATTCACAGTAACTTGGCCATTTTATCTACAGTACACGTTTCATATGGCCTGTGGTTTTATGTATTTTTTTATATATATATTTGTGTGTATGTGTATTATAATACATTTTATTTTGGATGGCTTTATAAACACGCGGACATCTTGCATACAAAATACAGCATATACATATAAAACAGTTGGCTGAAATATTCTTACTTTATAAATAAACATTTGATTATATATATATATATATATATATATATATATAAACTCAGTTGCGTGGGGGGGAAAAAAAAGAGTAAAATGTCATAGGCAATCATGACCAAGTTAATCCAAATAAAGTGGTAGAAAATATATTTCCCCCTATCATTCATGTGTGAAAGTGCTTAAAGAGACACTCAACCCAAATAGCATCTTGTTCAGTGGACATGTGAACACGGAACATACAGTTCTACGATGTCATAGGCAATCTTGAAGAGGTGGGTTTTGAGGAATTTAGCAAACAAAGTGACCACGGTGGCATGTCCAAAGTGTAGTGGATGTATGTGTATATATGCATGTGTGTGTGTGTATATATATGAGAACACGATATTCTAATCTAAAGCATGCACAAAACGTAAGGACATTTTGAAAGTGCTGGTTGAAGAATGGGATGCCATCCCACAGCAGTGTGTGACCAGGCAGGTAACCCGTATGAGACTGTATGGTTCTTCCACACACTACGCATGCGCTGTTTTGTTAAATTGGTAAATTGCCAATATGTCTTGTTTCTTCAGACATCAAACATTCCAATCCACCAAACAAGAGTTAACAGCAAAGAAAAACTGTTTGGCATTGTCTAAGATTAAGCACATTTTTCATTGGTGCAAACCACATATAACATCAATGTCATCATGTTCATCCAACAAATGCATGTTCCTTACAAATGTCGCACCATTTAAAAGGGAAATAATTAGGCTTTTCAATGGTATAAGATTTATTGCCAAGAAGCATTGTTACAACAAAGACTTAATCTACCAAACAAATGTCCTTCCGTATGTTGATGTTTATACACTTGATTTTGCTAGGTTTGATGTAAATTATCAAAGTTTAAATAAACGGAATTACAAATAGTATTTTACAATGTCGAGGCTTATTTTAACGGAACACACTATAATGTAAGACCATGTGCATCTCACCACTGGTCGTTATTGTGAACAGACGTAAACCCAGCATTATGTATAAATTCATCGAACCTGTAATCCTGTAAAATTCATGAAAATGCACATCTTCTGGGAATCAAACCAAGGATAATTGGAGTTCGCTATGAACCACTTTTACACAAGTCCCAAAGAATAGATCTTATTGGTTTTAAATTTAAAATATTTGCGCTTATTGTTGGACAGTGTTGATTGCAGATACGCGGATGTCTAAGATTAGACATATAGCGGTACCTAGTGGAAGCGCTGGATTGCTACACTTCCCCGGCCCTGAGACAAGCAGCCTCCTCATGCCATCATGCTGATGAGGCCTAAGCTTCATTTGTTACTATTAAAATTATGGTTTACAGGATGTTCTCATTAAGGATAGAAGTGCAAATGTGTGATGCCACATTAATTATGATAAAATAGGCCTAAACAGTTTGTGTGGGAAGGTGTGGTGCTGGTTGAACGGTGCTAGTTGAAGGATGCTAGTGTGTTCCACAATTGGGGAGGGACTAGAGTGGAAGGGACTAGAGTCATGTCTGCACGTGTAATGGTTTGGGGATATTGTGTTGTCCAACCCTACTGCAGAAAGAAACTATTTTTGTGGAACGTGGTTTTGGTCTTTAATAGAACGATATTGCCTCTTACCAACAGGAAGTGTATAGCCTATAGACCCAGCATTACCCAGAATCAATTATACATAATACACAATGCCTCTACTATAGCCCTTTGGCCAAACAAGGGATGACATACAATTTCTACAGACAGTAACCTACCGAAGCTAGGACTATATACGGGACATCCTGTACACTAGGCAACAGTATTATCAACTGATACCCACAGTACTAACCGACTCCTTACCATTTGTTATACTTTGGCGATTCATGACAGACACTAGACAGGCCGTTTAGAAGTTGGAGTTGTCAAATATAAGCCTATACCTGCAAGCATCCTAGAGTGTGACGGCCAAACCTGAGACACAATCACCTAAAGTATTTAGTTAATTATGTTAAGTCAGCGCAAATAACGCGGAATACAGGCAAAAGTTCCTTTGGAGCTGTACTTACAAGAGCTACAATATTATATAGGCTACATCAGCACATAATTTTTGGCCATTAAGAAAAATTTAAAATGATAATGGCCTTATGGAGTAGACTGTAATGAGTGAAAATAAAATAGTCTTATTATAAGGTATAGATTCAGTCAGTCAATTTAACATGGCTGTAGGAAGGATTCCAGTCACTATAACGAGAAAATCGTTACTTTATACATCATATAGTCCATGCTATGAACTGACAGGATGATAATATTACGACCCTGCATAGCCATTATGATGTCCGTATCCAGAGTATATCCAGTGTATATTTAAACAGACGTTGAGCACACATAGGATTGTACTAGTATTTTCTAGTAAAACTTGAAAATCGTTGTTTCATACAGTCTACCTTCATACTACATTATCTCATTCAAGAATGTGAAGGCAGGAAATATAGGTAAATATCATCTTTGAAGGGAAAAGCCTATAAAACGTCTCAATATTACAAGCTGTCTGTACGATTTGTCTGATCTGATTAGTCTGAAAACTAACGTCAAAACTGAATAGAACCACCAGCGAGTCCATCAGAATAAAGCACGGTAGTGTGGGCCAGTATGAATTAAGTGCCTGCGTTGGAACACTGAATTCACATTAGCAGTTCTTTTGATTAATTGACACCTAGCAATTTCTTTCCAGGGTGATTTATTGAGTGGAACAAAAGACCACCTCAACTGGCTCCTTTGCGTCGAAAGGAGCCAGTTGAGGTGGTACGGGCATCTGGTAAGGATGCTCCCTGGGCGCCTCCAGCTGGCAGGAGGCCTCGTGGAAGACCCAGGACTAAGTGGAGAGATTATATCTCCACACTGGCCTGGGAACGCCTCGGGATCCCCCAGTCAGAGCTTGCTAATGTGGCTCGGGAAAGAGTAGTTTGGGGTCCCCTGCTGGAGCTGCTGGAGCTGCTGTCACCGCGACCCGACTACGGATAAGTGGATGAGGATGGATGGAACAAAAGATAAAGCTTGTAAAATCAGAACAGCATTACTCAGCTAATAATAATAATAATAATAATAATAATAATAATGTTGCATACACACGTCGTCTGTGAAATAAATACTGTAACAGCTTTTGTCACCTCTGGGGTTACTTGCACATTTATTTAGATGTATACCATGCTGCCGTACAAGAATGTGTCTTACTGAATCCCAGTGCTCGGTCGCCTACAGAAGCTATAGGCACTGCTAGCGTATCTGATGGCTGGACGGCCTTCAACGCTGGAGCAGAACATCCTGCCGCATACTGAAGGTGTCAGGGCGTTCCTTTAAGGAGTCTGTTGAGCAGCTCGCAGGTGACAATCCCGATGACAAGCGTGAGTATCATGACCAGCGTCGCCAGGCCACGCCATATGACCAGTTGCCGTAGTGACAGAAAGCCTCCCGCTTCAGCCGCGGTGGATCCACTCGGGCCTGAACCAGGCTCCTCAATGACAGACCTACCCTGGCCCGATTTAAACACTTCTATGTCTTCAGAGGTCCCGCGAGCAGGAGAAACGGTCCTGCTCTCTGCCTGGTCTGGTGCTGAGTCAAAGGCTTCAAGAACAGGGAAACACATTTGGCTTAGCTTTCATGAAGCAAATACTCTACATTTGATTCAACTACAGGAGGAATAGCAAATAACTGTCATTTGTATTTACCATCATTTTCCAACCCGTCCAGTTCTTTTTCTTCTGTGAGTTGGACTCCTGCTCGTAAAAGTGCCTTGTTATAAAGATAGAGCAAAACGTATTTACATTATATCAACTGCAAATGCACTCCCGCTAACCAATTGCAACTGTTCCCCACATTCTGCTGACACAGACCTCTTCGGTGGCCTTCGTCCAGTTGAGTTTAGACAGGAAAATAATGTAGAATATGGCCTGTAGTGCCACACAGATGAGCAAACCTACCCACAGACCTTATGGTACAGCCAGAAAGAAAGAAAAATAAGTCTCAACATTAGTTGAGAAAGCATCATATGTAGGACTTGTCCCTGTAAGCGACTTAGCCGTACTCACCTACTATGCCCATATCGGCTGCAAACATGAGTGCCACGCCAATGGGAAAGCCAATGAAGTAGTAATTCACAAAGGTGCACATAGCTCCAATAAGCTGTTTCCCTGCTCCCCGAACAATGCCTCCAGTCACAGCCTACATGGTGTGCAAAGCAGCAGATTGAATTACGTGTATTTTTCTTTGTCTAGAGTAGTATCAAAGTAGATTTAAGTTAAGTATGAGTCCTCACCGCAGCAGCATCGATGATATGGAGAAACCCATACATGATCATAACGTCACCAACTCTCTGAATTATTTCTCTAAAAAGTCACGGAGAAAGAAAATGTGGTTAAAAAAAGAAAATGGTAGCATCATCTAAAATGACGTTTGGATAAATTAATTAACTAGACTGAGAATAATTTGCTGGATTTACAGATTTGTCAAATGTGACTGATACAGAGCTAGACCATCATTGCTGGTGTGGGTTATGAGTCAGCACTCACTGACTTAAAAGGTCATTCTTGCTAACTTCGAGCTCAAATCAAAACAGTTTGCTTCGAGGTCCTCCGTGGCGGCGCCTCACGCGTCAAAATGCATTGTGAAGAAATAGCTAGTGCTACGGCTTTGTTAATGTGAGTGGTGTGTTTGCCACTTTCTTATGTTTCTATTTACGAAGCCAGGGCTGTGTAGAAGTATCATGTTATCTTATCAACACGGACACAGAGCGGTAAGCTAGCGAAATGAAAGGAGTCATTTGCTCAACTTGACATAAAGTGTATTCGTTTAATTAGTTAATCCTTGACCATAAATGTTTTGTAAACATGAGCCACACATTGTCAGAAGAGAAAAATGTGAATAAAAGCCAAATATATCAGAGGATTAAAGAGAGATAGATGTTTGTACTGTATACTCACTGGTCTGAAGTGAAAATGTATCCAATGACATTGCTAGGGATTCCAACACTAACTCCAACAAAACAGGACACTATGACTGCATAGGGAATAGGAAATGCAAAATGTAACGATAGATAGATAGAAAATAAATCAATGCTTGTGTACACTTCAGACGACATCAAAACATTAACAAATACTTTTCCATTTAACTAAAAAGCTGTCATCATTGCCATCATATGATATGAAAATGTATCTGAAATGACAGCACAATGAATGCTGGGTTGTAATGTAAGCTAATACCAGTAGTAGCTCAACTGCTGGTCAAAAGGACGTCATATTTTTTGTTGTTGTAGAGTAGGCATGGGAAAGAATATAACGACTGTAAATCTCTGAAAATAACTAAATTAACTTCATAAAACAAAATAAAAATACTATGGACACTTCGGATTCATACACTGTAACCCAAAATGAGAAGCAGTTGTCAAGGTGCACCGGGAATTCCCTCCAGCCATCATTTTAAAGTAATTTAGAAGTGAAATGACACATGCACAATGAATGCTTGGGTTCATACGTGCAAAGATGATGGAGACCTTGCTAGAGAGCTTAGCCTGTTCAGTGTTGCCTGCACCAAGAGCATTCCCAACACGCACACTAGCAGCAACTGCGAATCCAAGAGGGAACTATCAGAACGGAAGAAAACGGGCCTTAGTTATACAAAACGTACATGTACGTAGTAGAATGTACAACATGTGTAATTCTACTACGGTGTCCTTTATTGTGTAATCTAATGTGATTTTTACTGACATTGTGTGAAATGTAATTGCCGTAGCTGGCACCTTTCACATACAAGTCAAACTATAACATGTATTTTTCCTGAAAATTTGACAGAACCCCTAAACATAGAGAAATAAAACTGTACCCCCCCATGTACAAATACTGGTGCCGTCATTATAAACCTAGCAGATTTAAGATTCATAAAACAACTTTAATTAGGCTACAAGTAAGGACTGTGTTTAATATTTACCATGGCAGCAATTACGACCAACTCATAAACTATTGACTGAGCCCCCAACTCAACTTCACTAATCAGACCAGCCAGGAATCCTCCGATTTCGAACGTCCACCACTCTAGACAAAGCATTAGCATGCTGGGAATGGCCAGCTGGATGAAGGGACCCCATTCTTGTAGACAATCAAGTGACCAGCCTAGAGAATAGAGAACCTAACCATTATTAGCACCACGCTAAACCCAACGGAGCTAACCGGCCAGATGTTACGGAACAAAAATGCTTATCAAGCAAGTTTATCTCTGACTAAATAACACATGGAAACTATCTAGATAGATGAACTAAATGTTCAGCAAACAGCCACCAACATAAATTCTACATAAATGATCATATTCACCTTTTTTCACAATAGTGTGTAAAGAAAATGTAACTATGAAAACAGCAGAGCACAGATACCCATGCTTTGATTTCTATATAAATAAAATATAATAATACATATGTATGCTATCATATGAGTAAAATTAAGAATATGATTATTGGATTGTAATTATTTTAGTGGGATTTGTTTGAAAGTCACTCCTTAATAGCTCACCATCCCATGTGGCCTTGTGCAGTCCTTTCCAGCCAATATAAACAAACAGGAGCACAGCCAGGGTGTACTGTGACATAGCATTGGCTGCTGCAGATCCACTTCATTGGGGACAAGAGGACAACAGAGGGGGTTCAGACAAATGGTGGGGAGAGGAGGAAGTATGTGAATCTCATTTGCAATTATGTGCAGAGTGGTAATGTAAAAATGTATGCATTTGTTTAGATTTATCACAAGCATAACTGAAATGATGGGCAAACTCACGCAACACCCATTTCCAGGAGGTTTAGGAAGACATAGTTAATAAGTGCATTGAGAATATTCCCGATCAATCCTGTTATCACCTGAGGCCAAATAATACCCTGTGACACACAGTATATAAACAAACCTGTCAATGTTCAGTCATTATTTTATAATCATCTATATGTACATACAACATTATAAATAATTACCAGTACATATATTATAGGATGTCATATAATTACCATATAAAATAATATAATTTGTCTGGTCGGTGAATACCCGGAAGTGACATTGCACAATTGCTTAGTAAGACAGCTCATGTTTTTTTTTTTTTTTATATGGCCCAAATCAGTGTCAATTAATGCTTCTTGGTATCGCCAGGGAGCTCATCATAATACAAATATATTATAGCCTAATTCAGCATAATAAATAAAATAAAAATAAACAGAGACTTTTCAAAATTGCGCAAAACTGTGGAGGTTGGGGACAGGTTGGGGAGTGGGAAATGTTCAAAGCTTCCATTGCTGAAGCTGCGGCAGAGAGCTGTGGTCTCACTGTCTTAAGGGCCTCAAGGGGCGGTAACCCTCAAACACCATGGTGGACACCGGTGGTCAGGGAAGCCGTCAAACTGAAGAAGGAGGCATTTTGGGATATGTTGTCCCGGAAAGACTCTAGTGGCAGCTGCAAGGCACCGATGGGCCCGAAGGGCTGCAGCATCTGCCGTAGCAGAAGCAAAGCAGCGGGTGTGGGATAGTTCCAGAAAAGCCATGGAGAAAGACATTCGGTCGGCACCAAAGTGTTTCTGGAAAACCGTCCGCCACGTCAGGAGGGGGAAGCGGGGAACCATCCAAGCTGTGTACAGTAAGGATGGGACGCTGTTGACCTCAACTAAGGAGGTAATTGGGCGGTGGAAGGAACACTTTGAGGAACTCCTGAATTCGACTGACACGCTCTCTGTGATAGAGACAGAGCTGGAGGCTGATGGGGGATCATCGTCAATTTCCCTGGGGAAGGTCACTGAGGAAGTCAAACATCTCGACAGTGGCAAAGCCCTGGGGATTGATGAGAAAAGTCCAGAAATGCTTAAAGCTTTGGATGTTGAGGGGATGTCTTGGATGACACGTCTTCTCAACATCACGTGGAAGTTGGGGACAGTCCCAAAAGAGTGACATACTGGGCTTGTGGTTCCTTTCTTCAAAAAGGAGGACCAGAGAGTGTGTGCCAACTACAGGGGTTTCACACTACTCAAAATCCCTGGTAAAGCTGCTGGAGACGAAGGTTCGGCCGATTGTCGAACCTCAGATTGAAGAACACTGATGCGGTTTCCGTCCTAGTCATGGAACAACGGACCAGCTCTTTACTCTCGCAAGGATCCTGGAGGGGGCCTGGGAGTATGCCCTTCTGGTCTACATGTGTTTTGTGGATCTGGAGAAGGCGTATTACCGGGTTCCCCGGGAGATACTGTGGAAGGTTCTGCAGGAGTATAGGGTGAGGGTGTCCCTTTTAAGGGAAATCCAATCCCTGTATGTCCAAAGCAAGAGATGTTTATGGATTCTCGGCTGTAAATCAGACTTGTTTCATGTGGGGGTTGGTCTCCACCAGAACTGCGTTTTGTCACCAATCCTGTAGTTGTGATGGGGAGGGGTTGCGGTTCGGTAGCCTGGGGATTTCATCGCTGCTTTTTGCAGATTATGTGGTCCTGATGCCATCAGTGTGAAGCGGCTGGGATGAGGATTAGCACCGCTAAATCTGAGGCCATGGTTATCAGCAGAAAACCGATAGAGTGTCTACTCCTGGTAGGAAATTAGTTCTTACTCCAAGTGAAGGAGTTTAAGTACCTCGGGATCTTGTTCGCGAGTGACGGGAATATGGAGCGGGAGATTGGCCGAAGAATCGGAGCAGTATTGCAATCACTTTACCACACCATTGGGACGAAAAGAGAGCTGAGCCGGAAGGCAAAGCTCTCCATCTACCGGGCAATTTTTGTTCCCACCCTCCCACCTATGGTCATGAAGGGTCATGACCAAAATAACTAGATCACGGGTACAAGCGGCCAAAATGTGTTCTAAGGAGGGTGGCTGGCCTATCTTCCTTAGAGATAGGGTAAGAATGCTTGGATATCCGTGAGGAACTCGGAGTAGAGCCGCTGCTCCTTTGCGTCGAAAGGAGCCACTTGAGGTTGTACGGGCATCTGGTAAGGATGCCCCCTTGGCGCCTCCCTTGGTAGGTGTTTGAGGCATGTCCGGCTGGGAGGAGGCCCAGGAATATGTGGAGAGATTATATCCCCACACTGGCCTGGGAACGCCTCGGGATCCCCTCATTCAGAGCTTGCTAATGTGGCTTGGAAAAGGGATGTTTGGGGTCTCCTGCTGGAGCTGCTGCCCCCGCGACCCGACTCTGGATGAGCGGATGAAGATGGATGGATGGACTTTGCAAAACCCATCTGAATAGCCTACATGTGAAACAGTTTTACCACTGTTTAATGTTTGGTTGATAGGTCACAGCCGTTTGTTGTCACCGAGTTTTTAAACCACTGCCGGATATGTCGTCACGCCGACCAGACGAACCATGCCTATCCTCTATAGCCTGCACCTGGTTCTGCAAATACCGCCCTTGTAACTGATACATGAACGCGGCCTGCAGAAATAGGAGTATAATACAATGTTAACATGCGAGGCACTGATCACGTCAACACATTTACAGGTAAGATGGTGAGATTGTAGTTAGAGCGTCAGAGACAAAACTCACTGGTAGAGCAGGAATGAAGATCTTCACGTACATCTGGGAAAGACTGACAAGCAGCAGAGTTATAGCTAAACGTAAAATCATGTCAATCGCATGTAACAGGAGTTCTAAAAGCAACTTATTTACTTACCAGACCAAATAATTTATGAAAGTAGAAACATGCTCTGATGTTGCTGTGCACATAGCTGTAAAATTGCGCACTTGTGTATCTAATATTTACCATGAAGGCCATGGTAAGGTCAAGGTAAATCCCAGAAAAGGGCAATGTGTGTCAATCAAACTGCATAGGCCTATATAAACTATAAAATCAATATATTTTAGCATACAAATCCCTTATACTGACTTGAGTTAATGACACAAGATCTTACACAATACAACTGTAATGTTAATGCAATGATCTGCCATTGTCAAAGGTACATTGTGAAAGGTTACCTGGCAACCTCTGGACTCTGCTTGACAGCCAAGAGGATGGGCTCCGTGTTAATGAGGACCGCCCAACAGGGAAAACAGGCCAGCAACAAAATCAGAACACCTCTCTGCAGAATCACTCCCACACGCTTTAGGTTACCGCTCCCATACGTCTGCACGCCAACAAGTCACCCGTGGTTTTGGAGAAACACACAAATATGTAAGAACAAGCTAAGAGCGGGACTAGGACAAGAAAACAAAACTTAATCCAAAAAAGCAGTGGTGAGCTGTTTTGGTTGACCCCAGGAATATTTGGCAAAACAGCGGGAATAGCAGGGGTTATCCAGAAAGGATAGATTGATGAGAGACTCTGTTGATGATATTACCTGAGATATGAGGGTATCGCAAGTTGAAGACAAACCTGAGCCAATTGAAATACCAGTGACATTGATTACCTAATGGGAAAAACACAATTTAAGAAGTGATGAAGACATGATGAAGACAAAACATGAGACTTGAATCTGGGGTGTCAAAACAAACAGCAAACATCTGTGGTTCTCACCGCTATGGCTAATGCCACTCCTGCTAGCTCGGTTTTACCCAGATGGCCGCAGAATATGGTGCTGATGAAACTGATCAGAAAGACCATTAACTGTGAAATAAACTGAAATACAAACAAACGATCAAACCAATTCAAATAAATGCTATGCCTAGGTTGGTAAGATAGGA
This sequence comes from Typhlichthys eigenmanni, assembly GCA_027564635.1. Lineage (NCBI taxonomy): Eukaryota > Metazoa > Chordata > Actinopteri > Percopsiformes > Amblyopsidae > Typhlichthys > Typhlichthys eigenmanni. The sequence continues at coordinate 21,014 of JAODUK010000720.1, read as the reverse complement.
TAACTTGTAATAAGATGATTTGTGTGGTTAATATGTGTCCTAAAAAAAAAGTAAAATTAATTAAATAAATAAATAAATAACTAAAATTAACAAAAGGCCTATAGCCTACTCCCAAACATTATTATACATAACCTATCAATAGTTATGTCTGTGACACAGATATCACATTATAAAATACTGCTTCATCATTCATTAAAATTCTATCTAGGATGAATGGAAAGTCAGTTAGGGCCAGTAGCGCCAGCCCTGAAACACATTCAGCTAATAATAGTTACAATAGGGGTCAAATCAGAATCACGTCTGACTGAAAACAACGTGATTTGCCTAATCCTGCAAAACCCCGGGTGTGAGTGCAAATTTAATATGAAAACGGTATGAAAAACGTACTTGATTCGTAGAGACAGTAGATGTTATGCTTACCACTGGTCCCGCTAGTTTTAAAAGTTGGACAGTCTCAGTCTTGAATCCCACCGGTATACACTTGTCAGAAATGTCGCAACATCCACGCGGGTCGAGAATAACGGCCTGCTCTTCGTCTATTTTTGAGTGTCCATTTATTCCAATTGTACTGACGGTAGATGCTGCAGAGACCTCCATACCTAAATCAAATGTCCTTGTTCTTAACTGATTTCTAGTCATTTGCCACACATTCTCTCAAAAGACTCATCACTCATAAACTAGTATAGACTACCATTCTTAAACTATACAGCAAGCAAAACAGAAGTCGTCTAGGACGATGTGAATCAACGAAGGCACTAACTTTGTGTTCAGCTGTGTGTGTGTGTTTTTTTTGTGTGTGTGGACACATGCACACTGCAGACGTCACTCCAAATGGGCGTATCTGGTGCGGTTACAGATGAGGTCCATGATGTCGAGGTCCATATACATTATTGGTGTAATTCTATTGTTAGTTTATTTCCGTGTGTATATAATAAAATTAATATATATAATGCATAGGATCTATGTTTACAGCCATATGCAGCAATATACAGAATTGCTGCATATGCATATAGCTACTTTTAAAACAATTATACAATTGTACTCTTCAACGTGAATGCGTCACTCAGGCACATGATGAGATTGGACTGAGACATGAAACATGTTAACAAATTTAAGTAGTAATAATCAAAACTTTAGGTTGTTTTTAATGGTGTAAGATGTACATTACAAACCCAGAGCAAATGTCATCATTCAGTCATTCAAAGAAAAAAATCCCTGATAAAACAATGAATGAATGTATAGTTTATTATTACAGCATGCTTCATGAGCTCAGAGAATATGTAATCATTTACAATCAACTTTCACTGAGATCACGATTATGAATTTAAAGTGAAACATAATTTATATTCCTCAGTCTAGAAACGGTTTTCTTTGCAACCAAGCCAACAGTATTGCCATGTACAATTTATTTTGTTTACAATTGAATGTGATCTTTGTGGCTGGGAGAATAGTGAATTGTTTTGTTTAATGTGTCCAGTGAACATGCAAATCAGGTGAGTTTACTCTCTCGTGGAACATTCCATAATGCAACAATTTATTCACAATGATAAAATGAGGGGACATTTTATAGCCTATACATAAGTTGCATATATATAGGGTCAAGCATCTTAATTAACATAATCACAATGATTATGTTCTTTTGGATTGTGTAAGAGTAGATCAGAGATACGGTCCTGCCATCCCGTGCAAATGTAGGTGTAAAATACAGTACTTGGTAATATCTGCCTCCTCTGCATGGAAAAATAACCAGAATTACACTATACCTATATGAAAATAATGTGTAGATCTTGGGTCGGGGAACCTGGTTAAAGTCATTTTCAAAAAAAAAAAAAAATCTTCCTCCATCCATCATTTAGCTTGACATATAAAATGCTTTTTAGACCACCCAAGACTGACAGGTATGCCATATCTAACCTTATTTGAACTGTGGGAACTGCAGTCTGCTATTGATGAAGAGTGTTGAAAAAGAAGGATATGAGAAAAGATATATGTTTTAAGTTGTGCTACATTCTCATAAACCAACAGATTGAACATGAGAATCATTTAATATCACTCCATCCTTCAGTGTTGCTTCAAAATATATATGATGTGTGCATACATCAGCATTCTGCTACAGTTTATAAAATTACATACACAGCTTTAGGTTTCTCAACATTACTCCACAAAATCAAAACAATAACTTGTATTTCATTTGTATTCATCATTCTATAACACTTATGGGTGTGTGTGTGTGCGTGTGAATATATATGACAGCCTGCCACTCAAGGCAGGTCCTGAAAACATTCCCTCTTTGCCTGTAATTCATTTTCTCTCTTGCACAAGTTAACAGCGCACTGCTGTGACCCATAAACCCCAACATATTCATACATTGTAAATCATAATAAATAGAGTACATTCAATGCTTTCTTCCTCGATGCTGGAATGCAGGCATATTGTCTTAGATTGTCAGGTCCTCTTTCCGTAGCTTGTGATGTTATGTCAGTACTCAATTCAGTGGCTGACTGATTGTATTGACCTTATTCACGGCAGCCATCTTCCTCTGACGTCACGTTCGGGGTGGGAAATCGAATTCTGATCACACCTATTGTAGTGAAAACAAGCTGACGTTCGAGGGTTTCCCTGGCGATATCCCACCCTGAGCCAATACTTCAGAGGAAGATGGCTGCCGTGTGAATAAGGTCAACTGATACGTTTGTGGGCCAGTGTGTGCACAACATACAGTAGCTAATCACATACATCTCATCGATGTATGCCAAGCATAGGTAATTCATATTACCATTATATCTTCTTGAGATCACACTGTATGCAGCTTATGGTGACTCACTGGCGCCCCCCCAATTATCTGAGGTTCAAAATCATATAGGTCAGCACAGAGGTCGTTTGAAGGACAGTCCAGGGTTCCCACTCAAAGTCAAATGTCAAATTTCCTGACTTTCCCTTGACACCAAAAAAAAAACAAAAAACATCTGAGCTATATTGAATGGAAAAATATGCCACCACAACGACGTCTGTGTTAAAGGGACAGACAACATGAATGTTATATGAGCATGATATCTTGCACATAAACATTCAGACTAGTGGCTAAATTAGAGGGGAGTGTCCTTATGTCAAGGTGCTCCCCCAGGAAATGTGTCAAACACTTAATTTTACTGCATTCTGGAAAAGTATATACACCAATTTGTGCCTTTTCTCCATTCATTTATGGTGTAAATGTATAGGAAAACACAAAATCCAGGTGCCAGGTGATAAGGCTCTAAGGCATGCTACAAATAATATTCCCTGACATTCCATGGTTCAACCCAAAAAATAATAAAATTCCCAGACTTTCCATGACTGGAATAGACTGTAAAAAATTCCATGTTATTTCAAAAAAATCCATGACCAGTGGGAACCCTGAAAATGTCTCTAGACGCTGTGGAGCGCTCACAGGACAGTGTCTAGATTAATAATCACACAGGTCAAGCACAGAGGTCGTTTGAAGGACAGTGTCTAGATTCATAATCAC
>JAODUK010000720.1:0-17409 GCA_027564635.1 Typhlichthys eigenmanni | reverse complement strand
ACAGGTCAAGCACAGAGGTCGTTTGCAGGACAGTGTCTAGATTCATAATCACACAGGTCAAGCACAGAGGTCGTTTGCAGGACAGTGTCTAGATTCATAATCACACAGGTCAAGCACAGAGGTCGTTTGAAGGACAGTGTCTAGATTCATAATCACACAGGTCAAGCACCGAGGTCATTTGAAGGACAGTGTCTAGAGTATGCTGTGGGACTCTCACAGTGCTGTGAGCGTGCGGAACAGCTGTGTGAGGCAGAAGACAGAGGCGGTGAGCGCCGTGCACTGTTTTGCCAGCAGCTTGGTGCTCAGGTCCTGGCAGCTCCGCTTGCCGCCGGCCCTCTCCGCCGCCAGACAGAAGTCCCTGAACGACCGCGCCACGTCCGCTAAGCCCGCCACGGCCGCCGCGTTCCTCTGCTCGCACCGGTCGCAGCCGGAGAACCACAGGCAGACGGCCGCCAGCTCCAGCAGGGTTCGGAAGCCGTCGGCCAGGGAGAGAAGCATCTGGTCTGGGGTCTGTCCCGCTCCTACCACCCTCTGGCAGCCGGCCATCAGCCGCCGCGCCTCTGTGTGGAGCACCCTCTTGTTCTCCGTGAAGTGGACGGGACATGAGTCCCTGGGGTGCTGGCCTCCGCGACGGCCACCCGGGCCGGGCCGTCCGGTGGCTCCGCCCACATCCAGGATGGAGAGGAGCTGGTCGACGTCTCCGCGGAGCGCCTGGAAGCCTGCGGGAGGCGGCGGGTAGCGTCGCTGGCGCAGCCTGCCGATGGCGTCCTCGTGCATTCGACACGGGAAGCCGTCGGAGGCGTCCGAGAGTGGCGAGAGCAGAGGGCTGATCTCAGAGGCGGAAGACGAAAAGAGCACAGACCGCGGGAAGGAGGGAGAGAGGGCCGAGGAGGACAAGGAGAGAGGAGAGGGTGAGAGGAAAGAGGGAACCGGGGGAGTGGTCATGAGCGGAAGCCCTGCTCCAGAAGTGTGGGTCACTTTGCTGCCCTGCGTACCGCAGGAGAACTCATAGATTGTCAGCTCGTCGTCGAAGCTTGCCCTGCCACTGAAGCAGTTAGTGTACACACCTGGGCATCCACAAGCATCTAGTGGCATCTGCACTGCTTCAACAAGTGACTCACACCCAGATGCTAGAACAGAAGTGCAGCCAAACTCAGGCTTCACGGGGGGGTTAAATCCTAGCTGGTCTGGTGGCTTTCTTTGGTATTTGTCCTCACAGACAGCAAACACACCACACCTTGAAGAAAGTGCATCCGATGCACCTGTGTTGTCTTCTGCAGGTTGACAGAAGCTGATTAGTGGCTGGTCGGTACTGGTCTGTCTTATCTTCTCAAACTTCCTAATAAAGGAAAACCCTGGCCCATTTATATTTTGTGTAGTTACAACTACTGGAGGGGAAATGGAAGGAGACTGCATATTTATATCCATTTTGGAATTATCTATATTGAGGCTTGTGCTTTTTCTCCCAGATCCTGTAGGCTCTTTTGTAGCCTGAGGGGTGCCACAACTATTCTCTCTGCGATCAAGGCTTCCAACTGTCCAAACTGGAGGCTGTACTGTCGGCCCTGGTGTGTCTCCGTTAAACCCGGGAGAGAGATCCTGCGTTTGAGGCTCATGCATGGGCTGAGTCTGGACAGGGAGGTTTGGTCTTTCGTCAACCATCACTGCCCTCTCCGCTACTTCTAACAACGTACTCTGAGAAATCTCAGTGGACGAAGGTTCCACGACGTCACTTTCCGTTTCTGACCCTGTAACCGTGGTATCTGAATCGTCGGAATCTATGGCTTCTGCCGCAGTTTCTAAGTCTATTGTTTTTGTGACATTATTAACATCAGTTATTTTGATAATGATCTCGGCGTTGACGCTGCTCTGGGCTCTGGACTCTGGGGTGAGCGTCCCCACCGCATCTTGGTTGAGCATTTCCTGCGAACGAGATAAATATAAGGGCAGATTTTGGATCTTGCTCCTCAGTGTGGAAGCTGACAATGGACCTATGATGCCATGTGAGCAGTTCTGGAAAAGGAAGTGGTTGGGGGACGACACCTCTTTTGAAAGATCGTGGATTGCAGTCACGTTTGCCTTTGCCAAGCTATGGCTAGATGCAATGGTACCCGTGTCGATAGCTTCATTGACTTTACTGACTGGGCGAATTGCAGAGCAAGATGTGGCACTTGTTACGACGCAGTCTCTCCTGGATGTATCTGTGCTTTCAAAATTGCACAAGAACATTTTTGTCGTCACCTCTTTATTCACTGGGCAGTCATCTTTAGACGTCAAACCTTGTGCAGTACCTGGCTCTGTTGCGACAGAGTGCACAATAGGGTTAGTAGCATTATCAGAGGTAATCGTAGGATTATATCTTACAAAATGCAAGCTTTTATAAGTATTAATTGGTCCATCCACCAAACCTTTAATATTATCTATACTTGCACTGATTATTTTTAAAGCATTTTGATTATTGCTGTCTGTGCCCCTGCTTTCACTAAAACTACAGTTTAAAGAATTACTTGCTTCATCATCGTCATCAAAAACATTGTCAGAATTGATGCTGTCATTGACTTCTTCGCTAAATGTTGTACCAGAGCTAACAGCACTGCTAGCTTCATCCTCAGTAGCATTATATTTGACCCCTGCATCAATTAGCAACATTTTGTAAAGATTTACATCTGTCATATTTTCACAACCTCCTAAGTGGTTGCTTTGGGATTTGCCCATCTCTCGTAGTGAAGGAACTGGAGATGTTGGTGGTGGTGGTGGTGGCGGTGCGTGTGATGGAAATTTTACATGAGTACCTACACCATTGTAAACAATGGACGCTCCACACAGAGTTTGCTTTGTGGTACTGTGGAAATGAGTTGAAGAAATGAGTGAAGTCGATGTGATATCAAGATGTGTTTCAACAAGTATGAGGGGTCTTTCTGAACTGGTTATGTCCCCTAGCTCTTCATAATCCCTGTTCTTTCCCTCCTGTCTTGGTTCCACACCCTTGTCCTTGTCTTCCATGATCTCCAATAACACACAATTGATAAGCGATCCATTCCCTGACACTCTGGAGCGTTCCTCTTTTCCTTCCTCAATCGCCCCCTTTCCTGTTTTCTTTCCAGTCTCCCTATTGGGTTCTCCTTCCTCCTTTCCATCCCCCCTCCTGTCAGCACTCTCCTTCCCGTCTGGCTCCACCCGGCATCGGGCCGCGGCGGCGGACGTGAGCATTGGTGCCACCTTCGCCGCGTCCACGAGCGACTTTGATTCCATGGCGTCCGGCTCCATTTCCATCTCCTGCTTCCTGGCCCTGGACGCGAGGAGCTGTGGCTCTCTGCCCGGGTCCGGAGACGGCGCACCTCCCGGAGATAGAGGCTTCAGTGGGATCGGTTTCGTCTCGAGCTGGGACGGCTCCCCTTCTGAGTGAGAAAGGGAGGAGATGGTGACACACGGGTTCTGGGTTAGCGATGAAGGTTCCAGTTCTGAAGACGTCACGTGGTCATGGCTGCTGTAAATGCTGCCTGCGATCAGGTCCTGGTTGGGATGCGGCGCTGGGAATGACACTGTAGAGGTGAAACCGGTTTCCACGAAAGAGCGCCGCTTACGGGATCTCTGTCTGAGCTGTAGCACTGTTCTTCTATCCACTCTTCCCTTCTCTCCTGTCAGTCTTCCCATCTCCTTCTTGTCATCGTCTACATCCGCTACAGAAGTTCCAGTGTCGATGAGGCTCGGTGTGTGCAGAATGTCCGATTGTCCTTCTGCAGAATAACCTGGAATACAATGAAGAACATTAATTAGTCAACCTTTAAAAAAAAAAAAGATGATTTAAAGTGTAACATTACATTAACATTAACGTTAACATTTGAATTTGATGACGTATGAGCGTACTGAGTGCACCGATGAAAACCAGACCGGTCCTGGGGTGATTATTTTAACAGATATGACGTGTAGATACGTTTTCAACCCATACAATGCAGATTTGTATAAAAACGGGAATTTCTTGTCAATATTAACACCAGCATATGATGTGTCTCATCACAGATCAATCATATTACATAGTTTACAGCTCAAAAAACAAATTTTAGGGTGAGAGTTTACAGTATACTTTAAATAAAATAAATATTCTGTGCTACACATACACAGCTATCACACATTAAGCTACAATCTTCAACACTTATAGTATAAATTATATATTGGTGAAGTTTGTATCAGTGTACATACGCTGACAAATAACTACAATAATGTAATAATCCTGCATGTTGCAGTATTATTACATACATATAAAATAAGATTATACATATTATTATTAGGCTAATGGGAAGAAAGGTGAATCATTACTTAGCGAGATTGTAGCTTTCAAAATAAGCAGTTTCCCAGTGAAAACCAAATCACCTGTAGGGACAAACCCCTCTTCGGGCGACACAAAGCGATCCGTGGCGTCAAAAAACTCCTCGTCAGAACTGCTGTTCCCAAAGCCGGGTGGCGGCTGAAGAATGGGCATGGGCTCTTGCTCGTCCACCGTAGTCAAATCCCCCTCCCCCTCCTTCCCACCTCTGGCGGGGTAAAGGAGGGGTCGGGCGGGGCTGTGGGCGCTGTCGGGGGTGACGTTGGAGCACAGCTTGTAGTAGCAGCGCGCGTCCCTCTGGTCAAAGTTAAACACCAGGTTAAGCCGGGAGGAAGGGGAGGGAGGAGAGAGGAGGGGTTGCGTACATGCTTCCCCTCCTCCTCCCTCCTCACACGCCTTCCCTGGTGGCTCGTCCGGCTCGTACAACCGCCTCCTCTTCCTCAGCGCCTCCTCTTCGCAGCCGCCACCGTCCTCCTCCTCGCTGGCCTCCGGAGGGCTCGGCAGGAAATCCACGAGGCGGGTGAGCTCGGCGAAACCCAGGAAGCTGTCATCAGAACGGGGATCGGCGGCGGAAGGGCTTCCCGCGTGGTCGCGCTCTGCACCGTCGGAGAGAGAGAGGTCACCTGACCTCCGGGAGCTCCCTACGCCTTCGCCTGGCGGCTGGAATATCAGGCTGATGAAGGGGTGGGTGTGAGCGGGGGGCGGGCTGAGAAGGTTGGGATGGGGGTGTGTCTGCACGTACGGGTGGAGGCGGCAATGGGGGTGAGGGTGGACAGAGGAGGAGCAGGCAATGAGGTCGTCCTCCTCCAGGGCGTCAAGGGAGTCACTGGACTGGCTGGTGAGGAAACGGGATTCGGTGCAGAAGGAATCCGACGTTTCCGAGACTGACGGAGCCTCCTCTCCTCCCTCCTTTCCTGCGTCGGTCCGCTCTTCTCCTTCGAGCGAACAAATCGCGGTTATGTCAACGGTTTCCTCCTCGTCCTCCTGCCGCTTATTGGAAGGCGGACACGTTTTGTTTTCGCCGTCGACATCTTTTGCTTCCTTCTCTTGTGAGTCGGCCAAATGTTTCTCCGCACGGATTTTCTTTCCTTTCCCTTTCCTTCCCGTGGGATCTGGTGAGGATCTGATGCGAGGGCGGGTCTTGACGTCACGGGATACCGCAGACGTCGTGGCGTCTGCCTCCATATCTGACAATGCGTCGGAATCACTGTCACACCGTGACACATAACCTGTAGGGGCATACAATCAACATGAACACGCAGGCTTCGTCTTTTAACATGCCATGACTTGATTGGATATATTGCTGCGTTAGAGCGTATCTCGGAACTCGGAAGTTCTGACTTCCTACATTAACAAATAATACAAAATGCCCCCTCATCTCGGAATTCCATGTCAGAATCTCGGGAAAGGTTTCTCAACACCGATTATCCAACTTGACGTCATAGCAACATGGCTGCCCACATTGTAAAATTAATTAAACTTGTTTTAAGTCTTTTTAATACTGTTATATTTGTAAAACACATTGAAATGCAATTTGAGATGCAGCTAAGTTAAATATACATAATACAATTGGATCTGTAAAGATAGAACTTTGAAATGTCTTATTGTTATGTAGTTAGTAGCGGTTGTGGCTACAGTCAACAACGCTAAAAATAACACAGGAATTGTTTCCCAGTTTCGACTTCCCCCAGCCGAGTAATGACGACAGCAGATTATGATTGGGAGGATATGTCAGGGATGATTGGTTGCGATATAGAAATTATGTCACAGCTGGGGCTCGCATTACATTTTTCAGACATAAAGTTTAGCTAAGAGACATGAACGTATCAAAATTAGTCCAGTCCTGTCACATCCACTTCTTTTACGACATATACTGTATGGGTGTGTGCACACATTAATCTATGTATATTTCTCCCACCTTCCTCTGCAGAAACTCTGTGCTTCTTGGTATCATCTGTCCAGGGGAAGATATTGAGGTTGGGGTCAACAAATACACGACAATAGCCCGCTATAAGGCAGGCCATATCCTTGGCTGATATAGACTCTAGCAGCAATGTGATGGGCTGGATGGAGGAGAAGTGACACGAAGGTAGGTTGTGATGATCAGAGTAATGGTATTAATTGTGTCAGCTAGAGCTTTGAAGGGTTATCAAACGTTGCTTGTCTTACATTATTATACAGCTTTTATAGTGTAGAGTTTGCACATATTATTACTGTACTGCATACTCTTGTCCTGTGTTGTGTTGTATATGTGTGTCAGTATAGTAGCCTTCAGGGTTATCTATGTTGATTGTCGAAAAGTGTAGAAATGACACATAGCCTAAAAATGCATATTCTTGCTCTCAATTGTGTTAATAACCTTAATGTGTACCAGCTGTAATTTGTTGTGTGTGTTTGTGTACAGTACATAAACCTATCTCTTAAGACCTCACTCAAATGTAACAAGCTCGGATGAAGGCTCTAGACAAAACACGTACTGTAAGCAAGTATGTGACCATTAAAAATGTATTATGTAAGATGTGCTGCCTCACTCTCTTGAGTACCCGTTCCATGAATTGTTACAAGGTTAAGGCACTTGCGTTATTATTTTTGGATTTCTTTTTCCCCTATTTTTAGTGTAAATTGTGTATAATGTGTAGAAATACTGCACTTATATCTCACCTAGATCTATCCAGAAAGGCAAACACAATCAGAGAATGCTGTTCATGTGTAGTTTTTGTATATCTTATGCATGTATCTGTGTGTGTTTGTAAATGGACTACACTCATATAGAGCATTTCTATCCTTCCGGTCAATTAAAGCGCTGTACATGATTGCCGCACATTCGTCCATTCACACACCGATGGCGGTGTCACCCATGCAAAGCACTGCCTGACAACAGCGAGCAGTTAGGGTTAGGTGTCTTGCTCAAGGACACCTCGACACTCGGTGAGGAGTTAGCGGGGTTCGGATGCCATAGCTTGTACTTGCTCTTACCTTAATGTCTTGGAGGTATATTTTGACCAGGCTGACTTTGTCTGACTCGGGCAGCAGCTCGATGCGCGTGATGAATTTAAACTCCGTCAGCGTGGTGGTAATGCTCAGCTTGTGGTTCACCACCTGGCTTACTCCGTAGCGTGTCCCCACCAACAGGGTCACCATCGACTCCCTGTCCTGTAACTGAGGTGAGGGGGGAGAGGAGAAGGGGTTGATGAAGATGTTTCAATGCTTCTTTCCTTCCTCTCAAGGCCAAACGTACACAGATACTAGATATACGTTTATTTACAGTTCATCTCGGCTTCATGTAAGGAAAGCAAGTCAATAAAGAAAGATACATGGATGTGTCGCGTGTCACTGAGCGGTGGCCCCATAGGAGAACAAAACATCCATACTGGTCAATGTACGGCAGCGTTCAGACGTAAGTTATTTTTGGAACCTGTCGGCCTCTTTTTTAAAATTATAATCCTATGGAGTGGACCGTGTTTTAAAAAGTGCCACAGGCGCTCAACCTAAATGCTGCCACAGGTGATTTTTTTTCAGTAGCTTTGGGCTTCTATTTCAGTTTCAGACGCTTTTTATTTCTGCATGAAAAATGCCCAGGGCAGCTCTTTCAATCACAAAAGAAGTTACGTCTGAACGCGGCCTAAGCAAATAAGCAGACACAACTGACCATCATGGTGGCACTGAAGGACTTCCCTCCAAATAACTTCAGGTTGCTCAGCTCCTGCAGGTAGTTGATTCGGGCCTGGCTGGCTGAGGGAACCTTCTGCTGTGACTGACATTTCTTCATGTGGTAGCTGATGGCCTTCTTTAAGTCCTTCTCGCGCATGTTCCTCAGCAAGGTGGAGGACACAAAGTTCTCAATGCCCCAGGTCTTCCTAGAGGAAACGGAAGCACACTGAATGTGTTCATTGAGATGTGGCAGCTGGTGTACATACATTATATATACAGTAGGAAGAAAAGACTAAAAGGTTGTTATTGGATAGTTAAAATCTCATTTACAATCTTGACAGGCAAATAAATATCTCGGTTCATTTGACAGTATGGCTGTCAATATAGTATGTCTATGCATATCAAACGCAAAGAAATAATATATTTCTAACTCATTGTCGGAATCCAGATGGACGTAGCCCCTGAGCAATTTACCTGCAGCCGACGCACCTGCGGATCGGCAGTACGCTTGTCATATCATCACCATATCCCAGAATTCCACTTGCCAACTCCACATATTTTAACATCAAATTGACCATTAATTCTTACTATATTGAAATGTATAACTAATGTGACTATGAGGTAATATAACATATGTTTTTCTTTAATTTTCTTTAATTAATAACATATGTTTTTCTTTAATTTTGTTAACAAAATAAAGAGTGACACAATTCCAGCAAATGCCTGTATATTGAGCACTATATATCTACTGGTGGCTAGCATTTAAACAGTAAACATAAAATCTCTACTGGTTGCTAGCATTTAAACAGTAATGGTAGTTATCTGGCGCTTGACCAGCTCTGAAGCTCAGTTGAAGGAAGGGTTTGAAGTACATTAGAGGGCCCGGTTGATCCTTAATGGTCTTGAGGTTGGTTAGTCGTGCATATAATCTACAGTATGTACTAATATTCTACATCACTACTGTCTCACGTGACGGTCTTCAGGTTGGTTTTGGAGGATTGTCCGCACGTGGCCAGCCTCTCCTGGATGTGCAGAGCAGCCAGACGCAACGCTGCGTTGCATCTCATCTCCACCGCAAAACGTTCCTGCAACACATCGTTCACTCCCTGACGCACACGCACACGCACACACACACACGCACACACACACATACACACGCACACACACACACACACACACACACACACGCACACACACACACACACACACACACACACACGCACACACGCACACAGAAACACGTTTCAACTGATATATTGAGTAAACTGGGGCAGTAAATAATGTAATGCAGGTTTCATATTTATGAAGATAGACTTTTAAGCATTTGCTAACAGGCTGAACATGTGACTTGCAATGTGTAAACAAACTTCACAATCTTAGCTTCACTGTATTCTAGGCATTGCAAACAAGCTCGGAACATTATTAGCGACGTTACATTAATCTCCAGGCTAATGTACCTGCAGGAAGAAGTATTCAAAGGCAGCGGGGTCTTCCATCAGCAGGTCCTGAGGGTCTCTGGGTATGAAGCACACACGGAACAGACACCTGTAGTCATGAACCTCCCTCTTTTGGACCACCTGGATGGGCACGCACGCAAGCACACACACACACGCACACACACATGCACACGTGTTGCAGATAGGTATGTGTTAGTTACAGTTACTATGGTTTACATGTGCGTCATGGGTATAGCCCAGAACCAAATGCAATGATTGTACGTTGCTTGGGACACCTGGGGCACCAATGCCTTTACCTGCTGTATTCTCTCATCGTCGTGCAGTAGCAGTAACTTAGTCACGCTGAACTGCTGCTCCAACACCAGGGAGAAATGTTCGATGCGAGAGAGAGAGAGCTTCTCCTTCAGCGTCATCACAATGTCCTGCCGCACAAGCACACGCGCACGCACACACGCACACACACACACGCACACTGTTAGATTCTATAGGCTAAACGCTTGTGATTGGCCCTACTAGGGGTGCACGATATTGATCAAATGTGATATTGCGATGTTGATCATGAAAATTGCAATATCGATATTAATTTAGATTTTTTTTTATATAAGTAAAAATACCAAGGTTATGGGAAAATGCATCAACATATATTCATAACATATCAAAACAACACATTTTGAACTGACAGTCATATTGGACTGGTACCACAACAGTATTTCCAAGCTACCAAGGAGGCATTCTTTTAGGTCACTAATGTTTCCTCTTCAATCTCTATTATGTCATTAGCTTCCTCAGCCTCCTTCCCTCAGCCACACATCTTACTGCTCTGTCTAAACCAAACACAACTAAGCCACACGGCCAAAGGACGCATCTCTCCACTAAATAAACTGAATATTGCACTTCCTGCTACATTTTCAATATGATATTGTGCAACTAGATATTGCGATAACGATACTGAGTCGATATATTGTGCACCCCTAGTCCCTACCAATGTTCAAACTAAACCTATGCCCTTGCACGCACACACACACACACACACACACACACACACACACACACACACACACATTACTCACTGGACGTATTACTATATTGATGTGTCAAGTAAAAGTGACAAATTGTATCTGAGCTTGTGAGGGTGATTCACTGGTGGCCAGGCCTAACAGTGGCATTACTGTGAGACTAAGTCAAACATCTGTCCTTCTGCCACTGCTTCCTTTGTGGAACATTAAACATTCAAATGTGTGACAAGACATTTACCTTGACTGTGGTGTTGGGTTCAAACTTGAAGGCCTTGGTCTGCCCGTTCTCCAGATACACCTTCAACACGTTCGGGAGGAACAGCAGTGAGTTGCCCTGGGTGTGATAGAAAGGTCGGGTCAACAGAGCTGTCAAGGGAGATGAAAACTGAGATATTGTAAAATGTTCTATTTGCCAGCCTGCAGGTGGATTTAGAAAATGAATCAGTATGAATCATTCCATACATACCGTATGACCTTCCACACACCACAAAAATAAAAAGCGTAACTTACATACCTTTGCATAATTCAACCCTCCACTGTTAATCTGTCAACTGTATCTGACAAAAATGTGTTGAGCGCAGTAACATTACAGCCTGCCACCTAAGACTGCAGAACACATACAGCATTACGTAAGATAAGAAAGAACTGATTCTAATGGACCAAATACTCTGAAATTCACTTTTTCACTAGTAGAGGATTTGACCCATTGATCTCAATGACTAAACCATGCTACTAAAACTTTGATGCTGTCACAAACGAGGAATGGTTAATAGTTAGGAGCCTTATTAGCTTAGCAAAACATTTAAAGTTAAATCAAATTTTAACTTAAAACATTTTGATATAGATGCAGAACTTTTGATATAGATGCAAACAATGGGTAATAGGATAGCCTGGATGTTTTCATAATGTTTGCAGGATCATATTCTACGCAGGATCATATTCTACCGTGGAAATTGTAGAAATTACAAGAGGGAAACAGAAAAAATATATATATATGGAAAAGTCATAACTAGAAGATGCTCACCTGTGAGTGTCCATTGACCTCCACTTCCTCAGCAAAGCGGACATTAAAAGGGTTGGACCTGAGCTTGGCCCGCTTCTCTGGTGTAATGAACGATGACTTTGGACCCTAAAGAGAAATACATCAAAATTATATTTTCTTGAATTATCAAAATTATTTTACAGTAATAGGAAGAATTCCTCCTCATAGCGAATCAAAATCTGTATGTGGAATGTGTTATGAGGGCTTTGGACTGAGTTGTAAGGAAATATTTCTTACACAGAAGGTGTAAGAATGTAAAATAGACTGCATTTATAGAATTTTTATTTTTATCTTACCAGCGCAGTACAGGTTTGCCTCACTTTGATCAATTCACACGCACATGCATACACCGAAGAGATACGTATGTCCTCATAACAACTGCATCATCTGCCCAACAAAAGCTCATATTCATACATTCATATAATTCACTCATACATTCATATTGAGTACTTTTCCAAGTGATAATTTAACCCAAGATTAAATAAAAATTTTAAATCAAAAAATTTAATGGCCATAAATTCCGCCTCCTCATTTTGAAAAAATATTCCAAAAATTAGGGTGTGATTAGTGATTAAATCAATAGAATAATGTTAACACGTTTATGAGTGTTTATGTTTGCAGTGTTTATAAAGGCCACTATAAACTCAGTCAACACAAAATATCCACATGTCTGCATGCCTGATGATACTATAATATATAGGAAAATTGCAGTTTAATATTTCCTATTTACAGTCATTTGAAATAACGCGTTGCTGGAATAATAGTGCTTTAACATTCTCAATAAAACATTATAACATTCAAATGAATTACAGTCATTTTCATTAGTCATGTCACAACAACATTCCTAAAGAGAGTAGTCAGCCAAACAGTGAGAAGATATGAATTAAGCATACGTTAGCATGCATGCTAAGGCTGGCAGCAGATAATGCTGTGTTCAGCCCTGTACACCCAGTGGCAGGATAAGGGGTGTTATAGGAACTGCATGGATCCAACCGCACCTGCACATTTTGCACTTTAGCCTCCATTAAATGTATCATTGAATTTAGTCAGGTCAGACCATTTCTGACAGTATATAACCATCAACATGTAACTAAATACTCCCAGAGAGACGTTATTAATAATTCCTCAGGAAAGGTAAATCATTTCTTATTGCAGTGAATTATAAAGTATGTACTGTAGGACGTGTTCCCAAGAGCAGTACAATCAGTCACATTAACACAACTCACTGCTTATATGCATATCTTCTGCACACACACACACACACACACACACACGCACACGCACACATGCACGTGCACACATTCACACACAGAGACACACATGTGCACATGTAACGGTGGCCAGCAGGTAGCTGCGCGGTGTTAATCCTCACTCTCCGACACCTCCTAGGACGCTCTGGCGACGCAGGCCAGGGCCCACGGGTTTTTGGCCTGCCTTGCAGGAGATCGGGGTTCGATTCCCCAAGGGGGACGGACGATCTCCGTCGCACACACACAGACACACGCGCTCACACACGCGCGCACACACACGCGCACGCCCACGCACATGCACACACATTCACAAAAGGACGACACACACACACACATTACGAGGCGATGATAAGGTGGGTGTCTGGGGGGCGTTAAGTGGGACTGCTGTGTTGTCAGCGGTAACAGTGACAGAGTGCTCACAGTATGTTGGCTAGCATTACAGTAGCCCCTCACCCACACTTCATTGGGAAAATATGTGTGTGTGTGTGTACACTCACAGAATGTATGTGTATGTACTTGTATGTGTGTACCGACAGCTTTGATTCCCATGTGCCAATAGTGTGCACGTGTGGTATCATACTAGGACGGTGTACCTAGCCCAGGCCCAATATTCTGTTGGCAAATTTTGTTGGCCACTTCCCAATGGGGCGTGGCCAGACTTACTGGGCGTAGACCTCTGGTTAATTTTGAAACTATTGGACAGCCTTTAACCAGTCGACATTGTTACAACTGTTTTTATCACCTCATCTAGCTCCACCACCATTCAGAAACACGCTTGACTTCATCGTATGATGTCATCACACTTAGCCACGCTGATTGGGCCTCCCCCAGCAGTGTGTCTGTCCAAACGCTAATGTGAACAGGGGTTGGACTGTAATTTCAGAGCGGAGCCAGACTAGGTATGTAAATGTGTGCGCCTAAAATATGTTGTGATCATGCAATAACCAATGAAGCTAGTAACACCATGGGCTGCACCGATTTCACTCTAAGTAACTGTCTATACACAGCCATAACAGGACCATCAACTTAGACCTCATTATTATTCACAAAGAAAATATACACATGATGTGTGCATCTGCATGTATGTTGCTAGTAGACTCACCAAGATTGCTCTGAGGACTGTCATTGTCACAGTGTCTTGACACTCCCTGTGGAAACAAAACAGACGTGATTTTGATGCTGACATCCCTTTGTTTCAAATCAAGTGTGTCTTGCGTGCATATCCAACATGTCTCCCTGTCTGTCTGTGTGTGATGTGTGTGTGTGTGTGTGTGCGTGTGTGTGTGTGTGTGTGTGTGTGTGTGTGTCAGAAGGTATCTTGTCAGAAGGTATCTAACAAATCCAAGTTTACAGTAAAACCAATGCTTTCTATCACCTTTGTGACTTGAAAAGAAAAAGAATATCTTCTGACCTGATTATTTCAGCTGCTTGCTCGGGGGTGAGGTCTTCCACAGTAACATTATTGATCTTCACGAGCCGGTCGCCAGGGACAAGCCGACCATCTGCTGGACCACCTGCACACACACACGCACGCACGCACACGCACACACACACATACACACACGCACGCGCAGGCAGACACGCACACACGTACACATATGGATCATTGTACACACATGCACGCAAACATACATTCACACACGCACACACACGCACACACACACACACACACACACGCACACACGCACCATTGCACACGCACACACACACACACACACACACACGGACCATTGCACACACAGACACACACACAGAGTGGACAGTGTGACCCTCTGGGGTACAGTATACATAATGACCAAAAGTGCAACAAGTGTGTGTGTGTGTGTGCGTGTGTGTGCGTGTGTGCGTGTGTGTGTGCGTGTGTGTGTGTGTGTGTGTGTGAGTGTAAAGGCCAGAAGGTGGTGACAGAGTGAAGCTAATCTGATACAGGAGAGCAGAGCCATAAGGTAAGGTTCATAGGAATAAGCAGATCCTCTTACAGATCCTCTCTGTGTGGGCTCAGTGCAAAACAGGTAACTATGGTGTACCCACCTTTCACCCTTTACTGACATATGCATATTCATCCACACCACATGGTCAGTGACAGTGCTGGTCAGACAGACAAACCACTAGCCCTTCATTCACAACACTGTATTGGGCTAGCAACAGGGAGCTGGATCGTTTCTACTGCAGGCAGACTGCGACCGGGGCACTTGCCAGCCAGGTAGCGCGCACGTTTACATAAATGTCCGAGCGCGACAAAACGGCTTCAGACATTAATCAGTATTGTAGCCTATGTCGAATTAATGGCAAATAAATAGCAAGAAACGAGCGCTTCAGCAGTTCCAAGTAAATTTCTCTTTATGCGCATTGATTATAGCCTGTCTGTTTACTCTGCAAAAGGCATATATGCCAGTGCTAACGATCTGTAGACCTATCGTATAAGATAATAGGCCGTCATATGCACTGTTCAACAACACAATGTTGGTGTAGCCTAATTAGTTGATTACATGATGAATAAATTATTTGTTTTATAACTTACATTATGATCTATAAGTGGTTGATTCCCTATCTATAAATAGTTGATTCCCCATCAATTGTTTTTACATATTAACGGTTTGTTAACTAAAGTAGGCCTATACTAGGAAAATGGAAGGAACTACATTTTTAAGAGGTCTGTCTTGGAGCAGCACTGGCTGCTTGTCAGGCAGTTAAGCTGACACAGTAGGCTATAGACTAAGTTTGACAATGGTTTTAGAAGATAAGTGTGCTAGAGAAGATGTGGACAATTATTTGTGTCCTCACTGTTAATAATATTCAGTAATAACTGGTGATATAACATGATGTTTATTGTTAATACTGCTACTGATAAGCCCAGCGTTACATTATTGTTAATAGTTGCAAGCTATGGCTGCAACCTGCATTGAATATTGCCAGATGATAAAACCTGTGCTCAAGGTACCATATTCATATAACTTCCAAGGCTAAATGTACTTTGTAAATAGTGTGTAAATAGTTCCAGTTTCCCCAGCTGTACAGATGTCATTGGCTGTTACAGTCGTGTGTTGATTATAATACATTGACACGCTGAAACACATAAGCAGTATTTCAGAATGCTCTCAATTATAGATGCATATTTTGGTTTTACATATTATGTTAGGTTCATTCTCCAGTCAGTGCCATGTGACCAGTGACACTGCCAACAATCTGGAGTTGGTCCCTGGGCGCTGCACACCGGCTGCCCACCAGCTGCCCACCGGCTGCCCACCGGCTGCCCACCGGCTGCCCACCAGCTGCCTTGAGGGATGGGTTAAATGCAGAGGATGAATTTTGCTACATGTACATGTATGTCTATGTGACAATAAAAAGCAGCTTATATGCATTCTTAGTGAGTGTGGTGGTGCTTATGGGGTATCGCGTCACTCTGGGATGGGGATAAATATGAGGCTGGGAGGGGAGATCACAGTATACTCACTACAAAAGACTAGACTACACCACTGAGAACGCTTGCTACCAACAACCGCTCCACACATCAAAACGCATTGTGAAGCAAAGCATAGTACAACGCCTTTGTTGTTGTGAGCGGTGTTCACCACTTTGTTTATATTCCTATTTACGGCAGCAGGGCTGTGAAGTATCAGATTATTTTTTCAACACGCACAGAGAACGGTAAGCTAGCAAAATGCGAGGAGATATTTGGTGACAAAATGTGTGTTATCTTACAAATAGCTTGCAATAGCAGTCCGTAAATCTATAAGTAAAGGAAAATTGGGCTATTTTTGGATGCTGTCTGCTGATTTGCTTTTCTAAAACATGCAGGGCAGCGGCCCTCCAGGACCAGGATTGGGGAAAACTTGGACTAAATAATGACAATGAATCGACAAGGATGGAACACAACAGAAGGACAGAAATAGACTCACGCAGGACAGGCTATTGGGCAGGGTATAACGGGAGGCAGGTGTAACTAATGAACGATCAAGCACAGGACGACACAGACCAACAAAAAGGATCAAAATGACCCTTTATTCTTTCTGGTATTTATATCTCCATGCTTTACAGTACTCATTCTTCAGTGTCTGTTATAACTCCTGTTTTTATCTGTTTGCACAGGCCAGGCTCTTGCGAATAAGATGAATCTCTGGTCTTACCTGGGGCAACCTCCTGCACCAAGACAGGGGTCTCTGGCGACAGACTGAGACCATGAGAGTTGATACTGGAGTCATGTGGGATCTGAACTGTGAAGCGGAACACGTAGTTTTGTTGGTCAGAGCTGCTGGTCTCTGCTGTCTTCCCCTCTGACCCAACCTTGTCTCTGTAGAGAGGCAGACAGACAGACAGACAGACAGACAGACAGACAGACAGACAGCTTGGCATTGATTATAGAATAAACGCTGAACATCCTCTTTATACTGTATATTGACTCTGCTCAGGTCTACAGTATAATACAGAAAATAGAGCCATTATTGATCCAAATTACCACAGCAGGATCAATGTGATAATTACAGTACACTTAACAATGAAAGCTGTAAATTCAAAATGTTCTTTTACTGTAAAGGGAAAATGAACACAACTGCAGATAATAACCATCAGGAAATCAGGGAAAAATATGATAAGATGGCAACAGAGAGAGAGAGAGAGAGAGAGAGAGAGAGAGGGAGAGAGGGAGAGAGAGAGAGAGGTCCATACCTGC
>JAODUK010000719.1:0-13469 GCA_027564635.1 Typhlichthys eigenmanni | reverse complement strand
AGGAATTGGGCTTTAGAAATCCGAGTGACAGCCAAGGAAGGTAGAAGCGGGGAGAGAGAGAGAGAGAGAGAGAGAGAGAGAGAGAGCAGAAAAACTAGGTTTATCTGAATTATGTAATGGATGAGAAAGAAAGAGAGATGAGGGAATAAATGGAGGAATTGGGCTTTAGAAATCCGAGTGACAGCCAAGGAAGGTAGAAGCGGGGAGAGAGAGAGAGAGAGAGAGAGAGATAGAGAGAGAGAGAGAGAGAGAGAGAGAGAGCTACCATTTCCAGATCTAAGAACAGGGAGCTGAAAATAAAGAAGGGATGACATTTCACAATTGCTCCTTCCAGTGACAGTTTCTGTGCATTTTCTTTCAGTGCTTTTGATCACACTCATTTGTCAGTAACTATCTAATAAGCCTTTTATGTCTGTTTGTCTGTTGGCTTATTAGTCTTTCTGTCTGTCTCTCCCCTGTATTGTATGCATTGTCCATACAATGCATGTTGGATGTTTGTTAATCAATTAACAAATGATTAACTTATGATTTACTTTACAGAATATTTGACTTTTTATGAAACGTGTGTGAGAAAGCGGGGCAAAGAGGCAAACAGACAAAGTAGAAAATAAGAAGGCATATTTTCACTGTGTATGTGTGTGTGTGTACGTGCGTGTTTGTGTCTGTATGTTTTTGTGTGCTTCCTGCGTCGCTGTTTTGATATGTCTGTCACATTTGAGAAGCCTTGATGATAAAGCAAAACAAGCGTTGCCCAGAATAGAAGACAACATGAAAAACTTGGAAAAACGGAGCAAGCACTTGTTAAATATACAATGAAAGTCGGTGCGGCGGTGGAGCAGGCCAGCCATGCCTGCATCGCTCTCTGTTATACAGCAGCTACTGTACTGTGGCAGGAGAGCGGGAGTTTTAGACTGGGGCAGGGAGAGGTGTATACACAACCAAATGTGTACTTCTTACACTTATATCTTATATTGTTATTGACACATGCATTGTATTCTCACCTATTTTCATAGGCGGACAGTTGTCAGTCATTGTTCACTCAATTACCAATAGGCTTTCTATTATCGGTCCTCCTTTTGGAGCACCATATACCAGTTGGTTTTATTTAGCTCAAAATGCCTGTATCCAAAAGAAAAGTATTGTTGAAGAGAGAGGTTGTATTATTAACAGTAAACAGTGTTAACTTAAGAATAATAGAATGATGTGGGGTGTCTTGTGTGTAGATACTTCCAATACAAGACAGTGAACAGCCCTGGTAAAATACATATTTAATTTCCTTTGTTCTCATTATAATTCACATGGTTATTCACATGGGAGTAGTCACCATGGGATGCTAGCTTGGTGTGTCAGACATAAGCAGTGTAGACAGTATTCTCTGCCTCGTCTGTCCATTACAACGCATAAGCAACTAGGGCTGCACGATTAACCGAAGAGTAATCGAAACCGAAATTCAGGACATATACAGTAACGGACATAATTTTCCTGTCGTTTTTTTTCGGTAAAAAAAATAATTCTGTTCAATAAAGTGCGACGCAAATAGGAAGACTAAGCCTACAGTATCTGTCGGGTCACAGACACGTGACAATCCCACGCACATCAAAAAACAAGAAGCATCTATACTTTGACTTCCTTAGAAGTCAAAGTATCCTTGGAAGATAATTAACCTATAATTAGCCTATATCTTAACTAATTTTCACTCCCAAAACTACTGCAATTTAAACTCCCTGCCTTGTACTTTTTGGATTTTTCCAGAATCGTCCATGATGTTCTTCTCACCGAATATAATGGAATTGACAGCATTATGTACAGTACAGCCCTTAAGCACACAATTGAACAGCATGGGTAGTAAATAGGTCTAGTAAGCGATCGGGAAAACATCTAAGTGCAGGCAGATAATCTGAAATTTTAATAGAGAGAAATATAACCCCATTTACATTATGTAACTATTGCCGTGGATTTTAACCGCTCACTGACAAGCTTGTCTCTTCTCGTCTCAGCTCTCATTCAAGTTTCCCGCTGTGTTCGGGGAATCAGATTTATTGACTTCAAAATAAAAGATCCGCAAAATATACTAATCTAAATAAATCTAACATTAGTATACATGGAGCAAGATATTCTAAATATTGCCCTTCAATAACAAACTATAGGCTGCTGGTAACTAGTAAATAACCCTTAGTTATACTTAACACTTGACCTGATAGACGATAGTACTCCCCCAACCTAACCTACATAGAAATGGGCTACAATAAGATAAGTAATTTAATGATATATTGTTTCTGATAAATACGTGTTACATTTTTAGTGTAGCTCAAATCTCAATTTCGTATTGTAAAATAGGAAATTGACTAGTATTTCTCTATTGCAGCTCTCCTTCTTTAGTCAAATGCCTTCAGGCATTCACACTATAAAATGTCACTACAAGTAACGGACAAGTAACTTTTTTATGCATGAAAATGCTTAATGTCAAGCCCAATTTACAAATAGTAAGTTTTTACAAAAACTGCTGAATACTACCGTGTGTGTATTCCTTATTTATAGTTCTATGGTGTATTCACGTAACTCTGCCTGTCTAGTTGTATCCAGCAAAAATATGGCATTTACGGTATCAACCCCTCCACAATCATCTTGTCCATCAATATATTTAGGTTCCTTCATTTTCTCACACCAGATTCTCTCTCTTCAATGCCTTGCATGTGTTTACTCACATTAATGGGAAAATTCCTTTGATCTGTGTTTTTATGCAAAAATAAAGTAAAGGATGGAAATATGGATAAGAGTGCAGGGGACAGAGATGGAGAGCGAGATAGAACATCAGACTTCATAACAGCCACTCTTGTTGTCTTTTCTTCCACAGTGGAGAGTCAATTTCTCTTCTATGGCAATTACTTTTAATTGGATAACATTTTCCCTCTCTAAAGAAGACTATTTTTATCTCTGGAAGCTGAAGGTGCTGGAGCACGGCACTTTCCAAGGTATACTACTAGACAGAAAGGAGAGTCGCTGTTAGCATGGCAAACATATGCAGATGGGGACAATGGGGGAGGCGAGAGAGAAGTAGGCTTTCAAACACATGGAAATTCCCAGTGATTTCATCAGGATGCAACAGAGGAATAAAGATTTGAAGGTAAAGAGATTATGAAACCAATCACTACTGATATATGGAACAGCTCAATTTCGATTAAAAAAAGTTTTTTACATATGGCATGCAGCAGAACATGTTTTGTCTATACTTTGTTTTTTTCTACCAAAAACTTTGCACCGGTCATAGCGAAATAGCAGGCGCTCTCTCTCTCTATAGTGAGAAACATACCCTCTGTAATGTAATTCAAGGACAGGATATGTACAACATTGTTTCAGAGTTGTTATCTAGAATAAACTATGCATAAGTTGCCATTAAACTAAAGCCATCTGGGATGACATTATATTATTTTACATGTCAAAACTGGTAGTTGTAATATTTTACATACTATACAAAACATTTATATTTTTATAAAGGGGCTTATATCCTGCATGGCTTCCATAATGTGCATGCTCAATGATAACTAAATTAAACTGTACATAATTGGAGGCTAGACCTGTAAGATCTAAAATATCCTGCCAGTGCATGCTTAATACAGTATGAATGGCAGTGGGCCAGTAGAAACAGGCCAAGTGGAAACATAATACAGATTTATTTGTGTTTTGGACAATCTCAAGTGCAGCAGACAAGGCATGAAATCAGAGGGAAAGGACCACAAATAAACTTAAGCCGTTGACATCATCTTCTTTGTATTGCATTAAGTTGTCAACGTGGCAACAGGCTACATGCTGAGAAGGATTCATAATTTATCCTGTAAAATGTTTCCTTGGGCATAATGCAAATGTGTACTTTATGCATCTAGTTGCAAACCTGTAGTACTACTAAATAATAGTATTGTACTTAAATGTGATTTTTTTAATAAGGATTGAAGACTATTTTATGTGTTTTCAGAATTGTCAGAAAGAGTTCTCTTCAAAACCCAACTAAAATTTTACTCCGCTCATGTTAAATCATGTTTATCAGAAGAGCACCCATAAATAATAGCTGAAGTGTGTATATCTATATGTTTTTTTGTTAGTTTTTTAAGTCAGTTTTTATTATTATGAAACCTTAATAAGAAACCTTATGTGGGTGAAACACGGGCCGTATCTAAAGTTAATAACATAATATATAATCAACCTTATTTTAAATTTCAGGAAGCTGAGGTATGTTAAGTTATCCACCCAATATATATATGGTGTCTAGTGCACATTCACATTCTGAGAGAAAGCAACAGACTGTTTGGAATGGCACATTGGCTTCAAGTTCCGCTGACAAAGAAAATGGTGCACAGTAGGGGAGATATTCCACATGACTAATTGCAATTAGATTATGAAAGACTCAGCTGTACATTCACTATTGTGTGTAAAGTCAATGGAACTTTGAAAAGCAACTAATAGAACATTGTACTGAAGCTTAGTGGTTACTGTGATGTACTGTAGCCTACAGTCTTTGCAGAGAGTTAATTTTAAAGGAGTCATTTCATGCCCCTTTTCACATGTTGACACAGTTCCTTGACTTCTCAATACAATGTAGTTTACAAGGTTAGGTAAAAATACCACATAAAATACGTGGAATAACACGATCACAACCACGACTCTCAGATAACGGTCCATTTTCATTGACTGTTGCTTTCAATTTAACAAGCCACTGCCCACCCCGCCCAGATTTCCACGTAGTGTTGACGTGAGGCTACAACTGCTTTACTACTGACTGCTAATACTCATACAATGGCAAAATGTGGTTTGAACATAGTTTTATGGGTTTTGATTTTGAACCACATAATTAATTAATATTCAGCAGTGTTTTCAAGGTGTTAATATTGCGCATGAATTCCGCCTCGCCATCCAGACTACAGTAAAGGATACGAGCGGCAGAATTTAGTTGATTATTGTTCGTGTCAACAATATGAAAAAGCAGCAGGTTGGTCTCACAGCCCTGTGTAGGAACGGTGTTATGTTTTGACAACCAGCCATGTATCTACTAATCACATTATTTTATGAATAAAGGTTAAATTATATCATAGCACAACACTGTAGCCATCCTTGCCCCCTAAACAGCCATATACCCATAAGCACGTATTAATGAATGAATGAAGGGTTACATA
Organism: Typhlichthys eigenmanni; assembly: GCA_027564635.1. Taxonomy (NCBI): domain Eukaryota; kingdom Metazoa; phylum Chordata; class Actinopteri; order Percopsiformes; family Amblyopsidae; genus Typhlichthys; species Typhlichthys eigenmanni. The sequence goes on along the minus strand of JAODUK010000719.1, from coordinate 8,304 downwards.
GCATAAAGCTGCACCCATTCTTGTCACAGGGTTATTGGACAGGCAGGTGCCTGGCTGCTAGAACAACACTAAGGTATATTCGGTTTACCAAGAAATGTTCAAGTTAAACAAAGCCATATTCTACCTTTGTTATTATCACGGACCTAATGTTAAATGTTTTGCATAATACGACCGATCACTGATCCAGATAAAAGCATTATTTCTCGCGGTACCACAAATGGCAATACGTTTCCGGCAGGGGATACAATTTCGATATGACACACAAGTGCGTCTTTATCTTTAGCCTACCAGTTACTGTATCACAAACTAGATTTACAGATTTGGTCTGCAAATGTTGAATATTAAACTTTTACTTTACGGTTTGTGTACTGGCGATACCTTAGCTTGTATATTTTGCTGAATACTATGTAGGTGGCCATATCCTCATAAGAGGGTTACCAAACAAACTGTATGCAGTAATCTATGTAACATACTCACTCTTCTCTTCTTCGCCTATTTCTCCGCCTTTCCCTTTTTGTAGCCAATACAAACCAGGAAGCTAACAGTCCACTTTGAAAGACTTACTACTTCCCCATGTCACATCGACATTGCTAATTCCAAAAACAACTAGAAATACTTGGTTTTCATTGTACCTAACTTCAGTTCTCGCTTCAGTTTCACTTTGCCTTGAGAATAAGTCTGGTAAACTTACTGTAGTGTGTGGCCAAACAACGTCGTACTCTTGCTTTTATTGTTAAGATAGGGCCCATTGTCTTTACATGTGAGAGGGGCTCAGACTTGAGTCTTTTAAAAGTATTTTGAATTTACTTCTAGGCTAGCTGGTGATAGGAAGAGAGGATGAGATGAGATTCCATTAAAATGTATCACATATGTCCTGAACAGATGCTCACAAATATGAAACTAATGAGTTTAGACCTACTTTGTGGGTGCGTACAGTATTACGCCTAAACACCATTATTATCACCAATCCTGTGTGTGATGTTCATGGACAGGATATCGAGGCGTAGTCGTGGTGGGGAGGGGTTGTGGTTCTGTGGCCTGAAGATCTCATCACTGCTTTTTGCAGATGATGTGGTCCTGATGGCATCATCGGTCCGTGACCTCCAGCGCTCACTGGATCGGTTTGCAGTCGAGTGTGAAACGGCTGGGATGAGGATTAGCACTGCAAAATCTGAGGCCATGGTTCTCAGCAGGAAACCGATGGAGTGCCTACTCTGGGTAGGGAATAAGTCCTTACCCCAAGTGAAGGAGTTCAAGTCACTTCACGAGTGAGGGGACATTGGACTGGGAGATTGGCCGGAGAATCGGAGCAGTGGGAGCGGTATTGCAATCACTTTACCGCACCGTTGTGATGAAAAGAGAGCTGAGCTGGAAGGCAAAGCTCTCGATCTATCAGGCAGATTCTGTTCCTTCCCTCACCTATGGTCATGAAGGGTGGGTCATGACCGAAAAAACAAGATCGCAGGTACAAGCGTCTGAAATGGGTTTTCTCAGGAGGGTGGCTGGTGTCTCCCTTAGAGATAGGGTGAGAAGCTCAGCTATCCAGGAGGAACTCGGAGTAGAGCCACTGCTCTTTTGCATCGAAAGGAGCCAGTTGAGATGGTAGGGGCATCTAGTAAAAATGCCCCCTGGGCACCTCCCTTGGGAGGTGTTCCAGGCACGTCCAGCTGGGAGGAGGCCTCGGAGAAGACCCAGGACTACAGTAGGTGGAGAGAATATATCTCCACACTGGCCTGGGAACGTCTCGGGATTCCCCAGTCAGAGCTGAATAATGTGGCTCGGGAAAGGGAAGTTTGGGGTGCCTTGCTGGAGCTGCTGCCCCCGCGGCCCAATAAGTGGGAGAAGATGGATGGACTATTATTAAAATACTGTACATACACTACATGAACATTATGTACATACATTAACATTCTGTTACTCCATAGTTGATTTTGAAGCAATGAGGAAATATTTTATTTTGCTTATTAATAAAGATAATATCTATAATTAACTGATTATGGATCTGTCGAGCCCATATATGCATGGCTCTATCCTGGTTTGACTTCAATTCAGAGTGCATTTAAATCACACACGCATGGCGGCCTTTGTATGCCTTTTATAGATGCCACAGATGAGGGTCTCTATGTTACTTGTGTTATCAAGCCAAGGCCCATCGCTTGGATGACCACCTCTCAGAGACATTCATAAAGACCTCAATAACTCCCCAGTGACCGTCTGAAGATGAAATAAGACAGTGACAAATCATTGCTTTCAAGAGCTCCCAGACTGAGACAGAAATATAGACACCAGATGTGATTTATCATTTTTCCTATCTTGTTCACGTTTCAAAAGTCATGCACTCACACACACACACACATTCTATATTTATTTCAGAATCCAATTTAGGATAAAGGATAAAACACTAAGTCAGTCTCACCTTGTTTTTTGGACCATTTACGCCCCCCCCAACTTATTTTTCACAAGGGAAATGAAGAAACTCACCTCCCACTCAATTTCTCCCCCTCGTTTTATTTATCGTTTTGTCTTATCACTAGGTTCTCCACGCTCTGTCTCCCGGTAATGCAGGGAACTGTGATGTGGACAAATGTGTTCATGTTTAGAAATGAATAGAATGTCACCAGAACGTTCAGCATTAACCCCCATCCTACCACCTAACGTACCTGCACTGGGATTCCAAGTAAACACTAAAGGCCTCATGTACTAACGTGTTATTGTCCGTCACAATTTGCGCCTGAAAACATGGCATTGTATGCATGAATGGCTAAAATGCAATTCTGCATGCTGAACAAAGAAACACAGGACGGCAAAATGTGCTTTGCTATTCATGCGTATGCATTCATGGGAGAGTCGAGGGGGGATTGGGAGTGTCGCGCAAAAACATGGGAGAAGTTGCGCAAGGAGAGAGTGATTACCTATTCCGTTGAATATGAAAACTGCAATGCAAAGCGCAAGTCGGTTTTGCGGTGAAAATTCTCTGCCTCTGAAAATCAGGTAAATGGACTGCTTTTGTTATCCCAGTGAGCGCGTTTCAGGGAAAGTTTCAGGGGAAGCAAGCAATGGCAAGATTCAACTCAGTAAGACAAATAAACATGCCATGGAGAGACGTGCTGAAGGATTGGATTGCTTGTGTGGTGTTTAAATAAATGTTTATTCCAGATTTAAATTGTATAGGTTAGTCACCCAAACATTATTATTTTGATGTAGAAATACGCCCCTGTTATCTTTAGGTTTGATGATACATATAGACAAGTAGGCTATTTATAAATAGGTCTACTTCATGATCGTTAAACTTTCGGGCATCACAATTTACGAATATGGCTGGAGCATTTATTAAATAATGTATACACATTCTTGTGAGTCATACTGGTTTTCTGACAGAATGGCTTTAATTACAGTGGGGACATCTAGGTGAGGTGATTAATGTGGATGTACAGCATGTAAAGCATACAGCTTTTTTTCCCCCATTCTTGTTACATCTGGAGTTACAAGGATGGGAGACACAGACAAGGTGCTGAAGTTTTGCTGATTTGATTAACTAAATAACAGAGGAACATGCCCATCACTAGCTGGGTTTACATGGAGAGCGGTTTTGTCTTTCCGAATGGAATCTTTCCTAGTAATGGTTTCAGGTTACCTGTTTTCATTACTGTTTACACCTAATCGGGTCTGGTATTTACATGCGCTGTCACAACTTATCGGAATTCATGTTAAACATGCGCACATTATCTAGCTCATAATGTAATGTGTCCCGCTAGCAAATGGTAACACCGGCTAGCTTCTAGTTGTAGGTACGTCGGAGAGTGAGGCTGTCTGTGTGACTGGTGGAGAAATATATGGCTACAGATTAAGTCACCGTACTAACTCCCATTCACTTATTTGCGAGCGTCGCAGATGATTCGTATAGATTTTGTACCGTTTTTATAAAACATCCATTGTACAGTGTCTGTGCAGAATAGTTTACCGACAGGTGTCGTGCCCATAAGTGATAACCGTCCGTGTCTGCTTTTATCATGGGGAAAAAAATATTATTGCTATAATTTCCGATGTGTAAACTGTGTAAAATGTGTAATTTGCTATGTCAAATATCTTTTTTTATATTTGGAAAGTAGACTGTAGTCTAAAACATGGTGGCCTAGATAAAAAATGAACATATTTTTAAATTAATTAATTTGTAGTATTTCACCTGCTCTGTGCCCTAGATTATAATGAATTCATTAATTTTTCCAGTTACAAATGTGGGAATATAACCAGAAAATGCAATTTTTCACACGGCATCGCAATATTTCACATCGGCATCACACAAAACATAAGACGATGCATGTGCTTTAGAACGCAACCAGGAAGCAATCGGGTTTAACAGTTTACATGGTAGAATTCTTCTTTCAAACGGGTCATGGAGCGGGTTATACTACCTCTCTGCCTTGAAATGAAATTTCGATTGGGTTGGGCTTTTAACCCGATTCCAATTGGAATAATATGATCCATGTAAACACAGCATCTATAACATCAGTGCATCTATAACAGGACATAGTGCCAGGGAAAAGAGAGAGAGAGAGAGAGAGAGAGAGAGAGAGAGAGAGAGGCGTGATATAGTTCATGCTGACATAGGCACTTCGGAACAAAGAATGTTCTTTGAAAATATTCCCTACATTCCTTGACCCAGTTTCTTTTGTTTTGTCTGACTTTTGTGTCCTGTGATGAGAACTGATCGCTTTGTTTTTAACGCAGCATTATTCAATCTTGTAAACTAGTCACCTTGTCCAATACAAAATGTTTCCTATTTTAAACTGATTTAATTCATTTCAGCACGGTTTCAAGTTTAATAGCTTTTAACAAAAGTGACATGCGTACAGAGATCACACCAACAGACTAGCTTGGGGTGGGGGAATCACAGCAACAAACAGCGTGACACCTCACATCAGAGCTGCAATATGTCGTCAGATAGATGACAGAAACCCACCTAACAGAATGTTCAGTGTGACCTTCTGCCTCAATGTGAAAGGTCAGAGGAAACGGCAATGCAGAGCATCTCAAATTGATGTAGACTGAGAAGGGAGCGCTTTAGCGTCTCTAAATTGAATAAGCATTGTGTGCGCGCTTGTGCAAATGTGCTTGTAGTGTAGGCGTGTGCACGCACACACACACACGAGGGGTGCATCTGTACGTGCGCGCCAATGCCTCCGCGCCCGCCCAACTCTGTAATTGCATCTCCGTAATGAGCACTGTCGTGTATCGACCCACGTGCTGCATCTGTGTGCCGGTGTGTGTAATTGGTCTGAAGTTGCTTGTGTATTGCAACCCGGGGGGTGTTAAGTCATTGGACTGACCTCTGTAGTGTGACAACAGTACAGTCTGAAGGTACCAGCAACCAAAACATATTAAAGATTAAAGCACTCGCTCAGAACAAAGCCACTGGTGAGTGGTTTGCTACAGTAGTGTGTGTGTATTGCTGGTTCTGCTGGGTTTTGGGGTGGGGTGGCAAGCAACATATTTGTGTGCATGCGTTGAGGGAATTGAGTTACCGATGTTAGGTTTGTTACAGTGGACACACATTTGTGGGTGTCGTGGGTTGTTTTGAAGGGCAGATATGGGGTAATGTGTGTGTGTGTGCGTGTGTGTGTGTGTGTGTGCGAGAGACAAATTGTTCCTGTAAATCCTGTGTGACTTTTATGTTGCAGCTGCAGTATGAAGACCATATGCTGTGTGGGACAAAGTGTTGTTTAAGTTGTAGTTCAGTTTTTCATTGCTTGTATTTTTCAAGAAGATAAGCACTTTCTTCTATGGGGTTCAGGATTTTAACAGCCTCAATAAATACTGACAGTTACAGTAAACTCATGATTTAGGGTCAGGGTTCAGCCCAATATGGACCCAGCTATTAAATGCAACTTGTTATAAGCCTTATCAGTCAGATATCTAACTGTGAACAATGATAAGTTGAAGGCAGCATATCAAAGTGTTAAACAACACAGTAAGCGTGCGTGTGTGTGTGTGTGTGCGTGTGTGTGTGTGTGCCTCTGCAGTGAATCATATCAGTGGATTGAAGGCAGATGGCACGTCTTCTAATTATCAGCTTTAAAGTGAAGAGAGGAAGTGACAGAACAGTGTGTGCCACTGCGGGACCAAGCGAGAATGTGGTCCTTCCCTGCGTTCCCACCGGGATTAATCTATATATTGTCAACGTCACTAATAACTACAAAGAGAAAACAATGATGACTAGGGCACAGGCAGACAGAGTTAAGAATACACAAAGCAAAGGCAAAACACACAGAGGCAAAGAAACCGTGTCCCCAGTTGAAGAAAATCCTCTTTTAGCAGCATTCTCCCACCAGCCCAGTATTTTACAACCAACTCCATTGTGTCCCTGCTGTGTGAGTGTGCGTGCAGGACCCCATGTGTGTTGTCACGTGTATCCCTGCCTAGGGGCTGAGCTCCGTCTCAACAGGAGGACATGGAACAAGGTGTGTGGTCTCTGCATATGAACACAAATGCACACACTGGCGCTAACTACATTTTAGAAGCAACGGATGATGTGCAACTCCTTATAGCGAGTCCCAAGGCAGGGCTGCGCTGACCACTACGTATGCTCTCTGTGCATTGTCTGCATCGGATGATTAAATAACACCCTGTTGATGTGCGCTATATGTGCACAAAACTGCCGGCCAAAACACCTTTCTGTGTTGTGCACGGTATGAATATGCTACAGCTCCCTCCGCTAATATAGTCTATATATGCATATACATACACATTTTTGCCAAACATACAGTATATACGCTTAAACTTAAAACTAGCCTACATGATGTAAAAAGTAATGAATGAGATTGTGACCCCTTAGCGGAGCCCCGTCGGGGCTGCGCTGAGCGTGCATACTGTATTAACACCCTGTTAACCTGCGCTATGCAGAACAGGCAAAAATGATGTTGCTTTCTCTGGCATGCAGGCTATAGGCTTCCTCCTCACGCTAACTGCACTGGTTTTACGAAATATAATATTTTGCTGTCATATATTTTAATTAATTTATGTTTTCAGATCAGCATATGGTCTAAAAACAGCTCACAGGTAATTCTCCGCCACCTCCGCCACTATGCGGCACCGCAAGTAAGATAACTTGAAAACGTACGTACGTACACTAGTTGAGACCTGACGTGAGATTTGATCGTTGCCACCGCTCACATCCAAGTCGGTGCAGAATGATGAATGTTGGCCTTTGCGCAGAAATAATCGTACGCACAGATTTCTGTCGTACGCACGTTTCATAAATGAGGGCCACTGTGAGAGTATGTGAATATGTGCGCGCACGTATATACACAAACACACAACTGATGACAGTAATCTGATGTTGGCGTGATAAAATTGTCTCCATTTACAGATCAGATTGAATGGTGTCTCCTGTGCATTGTCAGATTCCATATTCTGTCAATTCTCTCGCTGGATCACTTACAGCACACACACACACACACACACTACATGAATATTGATCTTGTAGTGTTGTCAGGCTTGTGACAGAAAATGTGGCTTCTGTACTGACCCGACAGGCCAATAGCCATCTATCAATCCTACGTGTGTGTACACAATACACAAACAGCAGAGCATATTAAACCATATACTAACTATACACAGTTTATATTTTCATTCAACACCACTACTGTACATGCCAACAAACCACCCACACACACAACAGCATAGTGAACCATTCCAACAAGCAGACACATTAGAGCTCAATGCCAGTTATATATATATATATATATATATATATATATATACACACACACACACACACACGCACGCACACACACACGCACACACACACACACAGAGACACAGGGCTCCATGCAAGCAATCATTCTGAAAAATACAGGCTGGTAAAGTTCAGCCCACTTCAAGACAAATATCTGTGGAGGGAAACTTACGTGTTTTTTACTGACAACCCCCCATGCTTCCATCAAGCTAATGGAGGGTTTGGGTGACAATAGGAAAAAAGATAGATAGGAGGAGGGCGGTGGTATAGTGGAAAAGGCCAGTGATCAGTCATGAGGGGGGAAGTCACCTCCAGGGACATTTCTGTTTCACGGCTGACCCTCAGCCCATCCCAGCTGTCCACCTGCTGCTGTGTATTTGTCTCGCTCTGCTGTCTGTCAGCATGGACTTCAGTAAAGTACAGAGAGAGAGAGAGATCAATGCATTTTCATTTGATGCATGTCATAAATATCTTATGCAAATGCACTACCGCACATTCTAGAGTGTACCTTATAAGCAATACAGTATAATAAAAAAAGTGTGTGTGTGTGTGTGTATATACTATGTATG
>JAODUK010000718.1:0-13469 GCA_027564635.1 Typhlichthys eigenmanni | reverse complement strand
GACGCCACAGAAGTGCCAGTTCAGAGTAACTGACGCTGTCAAATGCCACGTGAGTCCCAGGTCCAAGGAAATGTCCAGTTAGTGCACTGACAAAACCAAAAGTAAATTAAAGAAACGCACTATGGTAATTCCACCTCAGGTCCACTGGGAAAACAAACTAAAGAAATAAAACTCTAAACCAAACACATGTTTTCAGCTAAGTCCTTGTCACAGAGAGACAAATGTATAAAGACCTTGAGTGACTTTGACAAGGGCCATACCATTATGGCCAGATAACTGCAGGGCTTGTGGGTACGTGTCTACAGTGGTCCAAGCAGGGACAAACTATGAACCGACGACCAAGGCTCACATCAGCCCACAGCAGGGCTGCTGTGACATACAGTAAATTACAGTAAAGGCCCATTTCTGCTTCTGCGTCAAGGTTGAACCTACAGAGACGTCGGCACCCTACAGCGTAGCCTTTTATAATACTATTTTGAGTCGACACAGATTATATATGTTGGTGTAACTAAGAGATTCGCTGGAAACACAGATTTGTTAATACTTATTTCAAAGCGTTTACACTCAATTTGTGTTCTAATTCAAGCGCATAAACAAGACATGGCACTTCCGCATTTTGCCGCTTCGCCTCAATCGCATGTGCAGTCCACGCGCACAGGTTCGCCCGGCCGATGCAGAAACTTCTTGAAGCTACGTCGTAGCTACACTGTAGCTGACGCCGTAGGCAAGATGTAAATTTGACGCAGAAGCAGAAATGGGCCTTAAGGAGGGAATGATGGTAAGCGGGAGGTTATGGTAACCCATTAAAACCACCTTAGTTTTTTGGCTCATTGGTGTAAATAAAGGAGGACCAAAGCACAGTACATCGGCACACGTTGCATACAACAGTTGTGTTCAAAAATAAGGTGTTTTTGTGCTTTTGAGTACATGCATCTGGATGACCTCAGCTAATTTGCATAGCCCCCCCCTGCCCATCTTCAAACAGAGAACAACCAAAGTAACTGAAACCATTGTGTGGTTGTACAGGGGCTTTATCCAGTTACATTTTCATGTTATTTGTGATTAATTAGTCATGTAGCCCTGTAGCATGCATTCTCATTCTGTGCCATCAGATAAAAATATTGCAATTTAAATGTGTTTCGTTTTTTGTTGTTTTTGCATTTCTGTGGGTGTTCAGACAGTAATGTCTACACCATAATGCTTTTATTTTTGTACTCATCTTTACGGTAGATAACCCTGGGAGTACGGTGTGATAAACTACTGTGTGATTTATTCAGTAGTTGATCACACTGGAACCTGGGAAACATACATTCAGTATTGTCATCCTGCCTCACAGGTCATTCTTCTATACTGTATTTGAATGGGTATGTGTTGAAATACAGTGCATGCAGACTGCCGTGTGCTTGAGAGAAAGCTCCAATGAATAAATCCAATTATTTCTCAGTGGTTGGCTTATGGAGGATGGTCCACTGTGTGAACCTTGACCTCATATCTTCCATCACATACACATTACATAACGGCACTGTTCGCACAGGGAAATAGTCCTAGTGGACAGCTTTTCTGCTCACTTCTGTTCACACAGTGTATTATTTACTTGTAATCTACATGCAACCCCTATCATCCACCCACATCACATCACGTTATTGTTGTTTATTCATTTTACGCTGTGTAACTGTAAATAAAGTTTGCCTGAGTGGCCTCATTTATGAATATTTGCTGCAAATCTTTCTCAGCTAACAAATATGTCGTGCGTTCGGAGTATGCAGTCTCACAGGGCCAGATTTATTATACTATCGTATACATGTCTGGGAATATTTTGTCTTAAAGTGTATGGGCTTGAGGAAGTCGTCTGTGGAGATGAGGGTGGGTTCTGTATTTAACCCTCTGATTATTTCAGTAGATCACCAAGGGGTCTGTACTATACGTTGTGATTGTGATATGCAATAGTGCTTCTGTATAGTGCTTTTTAAATGACAGTGTGTGTCTTGCCGATGGGTCAGGTCCAGCGATAGCTACCGTTTGAAGCACAGAGTACATCTGGCAGACACGTGGCTTTACAGTGTTGACGACAAGCCTGAGGATGAAGACACACCAGGGGACACAGCACTCTGCGTTTGCCTGGCCCTCGCCTGGGATCTCTCATTCTGCACGCTGTCTTTCTGGTATGTTGTCGTGAATACATCTAGATTGTGATAGAGCCATGTGTCTATAACATGAACAAGACACAAACATGCAGCAAATGCAACCAGATGCTGACTTAGTCCGGCGGTATGCTGTTTTCTATGTGCGTGTTATTTCCCTTTCATTCAATGAAATGTGTCTGGCCCACACAGTGTGGAACATAACCTTAATCCACAATGGGGAAGTGGATGGCCTTCTCTTGTCACATCACAAGACTTGCAAAATGGGAAGTGTGGAATTAATATTTCAACCAATTAGCTGTGTTGTATCGGACTGGGGATTAACAGCTAACAGAGAATACCCAGTAAATGTAGTTTCGTGAATTTAAGTCATGAACCTAAACTAGAAGTACTGTGAATTATCAGAAACCCAAAGTGAGATGTTTTCTACAGTGAACACCATGTTGATCCATGTCTTTGATTACTAACAGTAAATGTCATTGCTAACGCTTTTTGTCACACCCATGACAGTTAGTCATGGACTCCTACATTTTCTTGACAAATGAAATATAGACTCTAATAGTGTTGACTATTGTTGACTTGACGTGGCATTCCAAGAAGCTGGCATATTCCACAGCACACCAAAAACATGCTGTTTAATAACATAAAGCCTTCATACAGTTATCAGTCACTTAAGTTGGTCCCTTATGACTCAACTGAAAGTATTGTGCTTTGTGCTACAGTAAACAGTGTAGTTAACTGTACTCATTTGCTCATAGGGTCTATAGTAAAAACGAATTAATATATCAATAGATTGTATTTATATCTACAATATATTTACACAATATTTTTGGCCGTTCTATTACCAATATTATTAAATATTTTATAAATAAGATTCCTACTATTAATACTTACCGTACTATATACTGTACAATATTAATCAATATACTTTACTGTGGTATGTTCATCTTTATAATGTATATATATTTTATATTTGTTTTTACCATATTTACATTTTATATTAGTGTGGTGCATTTTGTGGATGTTAGTCCATCAGCTGTTTTCAAACTGCTACAGTACCATACTGTACTACTGTATGTACAGTACCACAAAACAAAAAGTTCTACATGCAGTCACAAAATCGTTCCATTAGCATTTGGTCCGGAAACATGCTCACATAGTGTACGTTGACAGGTGTATTAAAATACGTATCAATACATCATCAAAAACTTTCCATTGATGGCCAGCCAACCACAGCACAGAAGTAAGTGGAAGGTATCTCATCGGGGGAGGCCATGACGATCCTTCCTGTTCCCGTGACTGAGCGGCGGTTTCCAGCAGAGTTGTTAAAAGTGCTTGAAGGCGTTGAGGTTCAGCTCAATGTGACTGCTCTAGCGGCCCGGTTGGCATCTCTCTGTGTGGATTAATAGCTCAAACTATGCTGTTGCTCTACCTGCAGTTCGCCTGAGGTAAAAGAACGCTGGCTGGATACTCTACACAGGTAGGACAATACCTTCTGGACTAACACTTTTATTCAGTCCTCTCAGCAGCTAGGCTTACTTTCAAGAGAACTGAGTGATTAATTCACTGTTACCCTGATTCATTAGAGCAGATGGGCTTAACATCTATTTACATGTATATGCATATCAACAATAAAGTAATAACATTATAGGTCCATAATAATGGGCTATATACTAGCTGATGATGTGTGACATTGTGGTTGTCCTTTTATGTTTGTTTTTTTTACTCTCAACATTTTTTTAAATTTTTTTTTTTTTGCATGACTAACTGTAGTACGCCTAAATAGAGGTTTGGAGATTTTAACGAATATGGGAACCAGGAATATAATTTTGAAATTCATCGGCTTCTCTTCTTTCCTCGTTGCAGTAAGATTCAAGATTCAAAAGAGCGATCTGGTTGTACTTCCCCACCTCCAGGTGTCCTCATGAAGGTTCTGACTATCAGCACAGTAAGTCTGAATTGAATGCTCTACCATGTGTTATGGAGGCACTGCAAACATATAGCACTAAATAATCTGGTTTTCTCTCTCGCCATTTTGTTTTTTTTAGAGTAAAACTCTAATTGGAGGTGGCATGATGGATCCTTTCATTGAGTTTCCACTTGATGTGAGTAACAATTCCCATTTCAAACTCTTTTCAAATTAAAATAACACAACTCTCTTTGTGTGAAGAGAACACCTGCGCCTCGTGGCTTTTTATAACGAGACTGCCTTTAGCCTTATACTGCTGTCAATACAGCAGAGCTAATGACACCTTGTTTTGTTCTAATACTACATTAAGGTTGGGTTCTTACACACGGTAGTCTTCATGGTATCTGCTGTGTTCTCCTCCCGATCACGTGGTGGATGTGGGCAGGAAGAGAAAGGTCATGTTGCCTCTTCCTCTGTCAACTTGCACTTACCACATATTGTTTTTCTCTGTTTGGTTTCCAGGGTGACGCTAATAACCCCACCCTATTTAAGCCGGTCCTGGTGGACAAATTGCCACAAACAGTTGGTGAGTCTGAATTCAAATTCTCTGTCAATGACGGAGGCTATTTTTGTGTGCAAATAACACTTAAATAAAACATCCACAGACAGGACGGAAGCTCTAGCCTTTTTGAACAACATCAATCATTCTGATTAATAATAAGTATTTCTTATGAAATGTAGTATATACATAGGCATATTCTTTTAAAGGTGCAGTCCCCTCTGCTATATGTGCAATGTAACGCTTGCTATCACTTCTAGCACGTTTTTCCTCTACCGTGCTGAAATGAATCCTCAAGTGAATCTACAGTAGGCGGTTTGCATGTGAAACAGAAAAAGAATCACGTGGCTGATGACAAACACTTTCTCCCATCAGAGAACTCAAGCAAGTGGAGCCTTTTGAGGCGGATGAGAAAAGGCACTGGGTTTTCCCACATCACAGAGTCCAAGACCATGCTGTTTGGACAGCCGCTATGCCGCATATGTCCTGATGAAAACTCTCTTCCCAAATCAGTCATGGTACGTAAAAATTGCATTGCATTGTTTGGTTTGTCGCCATCCGTTGGTGAATATGACGTAAGCGCGTGTCACATGTTGATCAGGGAGACAATAACTTGCATATGAAACAACAGTTGGTTCCGCCAGCCATCTGGATGGGCTTCCCACCATTTGGGGAGTTTTTTGCTTATTTGTTGGGTCACTAAGGTTACAGGGCTTTGTGAAACCATTTCAAGACATGATAGCAGATAAAACATGCGTGCACACACCTGACCTTTTGTCCCGCTCCTCTCACCCAGGACATGCTGATTCTGCTGTGGAAGAAGGGTCCGGCCACGGAGGGAGTGTTCCGGAAGTCCGGCAACAGCAAGAACATGAAGGCCATTAAAGACTTGCTCAACAGTGGCCAGGAAGTAGACATGGACGACCAGCCTGGGGTTTTCATTGCAGGGCTGCTCAAGGTACGAGCTACAAAATAACGACAACCGTGTCCTTCAATGTGTGCATTTACATTATATTTACAACATTTAGCAGATTCTTTCATCCAAAGTGACACACAAGTACATTTGTCAATAGATGAATATGTCATACCAGCAATAAGCAAACAACATTCACTTAGAATATTGACAGCAGCATGTTATCAGTGCTAACAATCATTACATTACATTAATATATCATTCAATACTTTATTTCTAAGTGCAGGAAAGCGAGAGATACATGATAAGGATTAAGGAGCTTAATAGAATACTTAGTGTTAGGCTATGAGCTGGAGAAGTCACTAGTCAAGGTAGTGAACCTGTCCATCACACTATAAATATATATAGTTATCCTCATCCTATATATTTATGGCATTTATGTGCTTGCGCATTGGTGTGTGTTTAACAAGACCACCTTACTGTACCTCTCCCACAGAGTTTCCTGAAAGAGCTTCCCGGCAGCCTACTGGTCTCTGAGCTGTATGACACATGGATGGCAGCTCTAGACACAGAAGAGTCTCAACAGAGAACATCGGAAATTAAAAGGTAACATGGCGACAGTTGCTAACTGAGTGTTTTTATTTTTTTATTTTAAACTGCCAACCGAATCTCAGACTGCAAAATAATTGCAACCAAATCATTCTTGATTGAATATATGTATGTGGTTGACGCACGAGGTTATGAATGGCATGTTGGAGAGGGCAAAATGAAGAAGTGCTGCTGCATTCGAGACACTTCTCTTTTTATGCCAGTTTGAAATGCCTGTTTGAAAAAGGAGAAGCTTAAAAAAAGGCCGCCAAACTGATATATTGTACTTCCTGTTCTTCACTAGGGTAATCAACACATTGCCGGGGCCCAACAGACTCTTGCTGCATTATTTGCTCAGCGTGCTGTGCCACATCCTCGAAAGTGCAGACACAAACAAGATGGACGCCTATAACTTGGCAGTGTGCATTGCGCCCACACTGTTGCAGCTGGACACCACCTCTCTGGATGAGCAAAAGGGCAAAGTGGACAAGGTGAAAGAAAAGACATGTTTGGTTATGACTGTGCTCTCACTGTGCCATCTTTGAAGCACTGCGGTTTCAGGCGTGAAAAGCCTCAAATGGTTTCACAACGAGGAAAACTTTTGAACATATTGGCAGAATATGTTTGACACAGTTCTCCTCCTTGTGTCAAATTTTAGCTTTGCTGCTAGAAAACATTCAGTTTGTCTTGCAAAATAACATTTAATCACTATATATTGACATCTGCCATGTCCACTGTAGGTAACAGAATTGATTCAATTCCTCATTGAGCATTGCTGTGAGACGATGGGAGAGAATCTCCTGAACTTTCCGGCAGACACAGATGAGGAAAACTCTGGTACGTTGATGCATTCCTCTATTATCTTCTGTTAACCCTCCCACCTTCACCCTTTTAATGGAGGACTCCTCGATTGTGTCAGAGCACCTGGAGAATCCAAAATGTTTGTTCTCAGCTCACTGAGGAGTCTATGAGTGTTTTCAAACCAAAGCAACATTCTTAGTGTAATACTGATTTCAACCACAAGGGTCATTTTATGCACACATAGAAGAGAGTTATCTACAGTTAAATTTCGCCCTGAGAATCAGTCTTGAAAGCCTTCGGAATAATTTTGAATGTGTCTGAGTAGCAACTGAACTTTCCAATCAGCATCGTGTTTATAGCTACATGGGCGTGGTTTAGTGCATGGTGCCACGAATGAAAACGACCAGATGGGTTATCCAATCAACTGCCAAGTATTTTTTTGAAAGTACCGCCATTCACAAACAGTTTCAATGTAGGGCTCCCCAGATGTTCCTCTGGCATGCCAGATTAAGAGAGCGTCCCTTCCCTTTAAAAGCGTAGCGTAGATGTTTGAACCCACACTGCACAGATTACAGAGCGAACGCATTAGCGAGGGAACCCAAAGCACAAACGCATTCCTGAGGCGTCAGAGAATGAGCGATGAGTGTCTGCCGCTAACCCTTCACCCTGGCTCTCCCACAGACTCTGTGTCATCGCAGCATCACGACTCCGCCTACGACAGCAACGACCCGGACGCGGACATGGAGACAGGAGGAGGCGCGAGGGCGTCGTCTCCCTCTCCCCTGGCTCCCTGCACCAATGCTGCTCCCCCTTGCTTGTCCTTCCACCCATCGCCCAAGCCGGAGTTCAGCCGGCGGCGCTCGGAACCCATCCTCCCCCACTTGGCGGAGATGGGCGTCCTACTCGGCCTGGCCAGGAGCCACGATGACTGCTCCTCCTCCGGCCAGTGCGACGACTTCGAGGAGCACCCCCTCAAGAAGCAGATCTCCGACGACTCCTTCCTAATGGCGGGAAAAGGCGGGGCGAAGGTGACACTGTCTCTCCCCAAACTGGGGGAGCCTTTGGGGAGGACAGAGCGCCCCAACAACGCCCGGGCGGACTCGCCCAAGGACCTATCCTGCTCCTCGTCCTGCTCCCTGGAGAGCGCCGCCTCGAACCAATCAGAGGGCTCCGTCTTCGCCAGCTCGCCGATGGGCTCGCCCGTCTACCCCCGCCGGGCAAACTCCATCTGCCAAGCCAAGCCCAGGAAGGACGTGGCCAGGACGGATTCAGAGGGGCCCAAGTGCTCCCGCTCCCAGTCCGTGAAGCACAGGAAGCCCACGAGGACGAACAGCGTGGGCAACTTCTTTTTGCGGAGCAGCTTGAAGAAAAGCGACGGGCAGAAAGAGCGACCCTTCCCTTGCGGGACGCTCCGGGAGGACTCCCGGAGCGAAGCGGAGCTCGTGCTCAAGGCTCGGCCCTTGTCGGCCATCGAGATGTTTCCGCAAATACCGCCATCGTACGAGCACGCGGTTCAGAGGGGAGGTCTGCCCGCCCCTCCGCGCTACCGACCGATGACGGTGCAGGACGCCCGAGAGTTTGGCAGGAGGTCCCGCCCCGCCTCGGTGAGCGGGGACTTCCTGACGACGTTGCCTGTCAATCAGTACGCAGACTGCTTCGCCCAAGCGGCGGAGGATAAGGACAGCAGTTTGGTGCAGAGTTCCGTTCGGTTCCGCCATCGTGCTATGTCCGAGTCTGTGTCCAGAGGCCAACATGAAGCTCTGTCCCGGAGATGTAGCCAGCCCGTGTTTGAGGACTACTCCTATACCAAGGAATCATATGTTTGACTGACTCTGGAACTATATGTCACACTCTTTCACTTTGAATGTATGCAATAGGCAATGTTGTGCAACTGTTAGAGGTTGGACTTTCTCTGTAGTACTGTTTAGAGTACAAACTATGTAATGGGATAGATGTCTAGTCTGTCAGAGAGAAGCTATGTAAAAAACCATGTCAGCAGAAATATATGCTAGAACTTTTAATACAGTAAATTCTATTTTGAGATAAATGTTTATATAGTAAAATGTACATATTGGTGTGTCTTTAACAGAAAGTTTTTGTCTCCTGTAAATATTTCTATGTCCACTACATTAAAGCACTTTTGTGATAAGCTATGATTTGTTTTTTTCCCAGGCAAATAAATGTATGCGAATATTGGCAAATACTGTGTTTGTCTATTCTCAAACCAACCTTAGTTGATAGTTAATTCTATATGAACAGCATGTAGCAAGGGCATCAAAAAAAACTGGCTTTATCCGATAGTGACTGTGGAACTATGAGTAGAATGGATGCAGGCCTGCATTGCCTTTCAGTCAAACCACTAGTGAGAACAATAATGAGGGTGAGAGCATAGCCTACTATAGGATGAGAGCTAGCTCAGCTCAACTTCTAAACTAGACCAGTTGCGTAACAAACCTGACAGACCTCATTGAGTGAACAGCGTGTTCTGGCACATGTGCTAACACAGGATAAGGAAACCAGACGTGGTCACGTGGTCGGATTTTGGTTTTTCTACGAATTTCTTCATTTGATGAACTGATGGTATAGAATCCTTCCTTCCTATTTGAACTACTCAAATGAAGTGCAATGAATTAAACACAAAAAAGGCAATGATGTAATAATGTTAGAGATATGCCTTCATTCATCTGCCACAATATAGTATTTGCAAATGTCATTGATTAAGAGCAATACTTGCTCACTTTTTGAGTATAAGATGTTAAATTCTGTCCTAACTCATTTTTACTGAGCCCTTTTCAACTTTGTCATATGCTTGAACACAAAACGCACACCCTATTTCAGGTTGCACACATAAATACAAGCTAGCCTACACAAAAGGACCGAACTGATAGCATCATATTGCATATACAGTATGTCAATCAAGGTGCATAACCTAAAATAAACAATATGTCTTTAATAATCCTTTAACGATGGTGTAGCCCCCTATAGCTGCACACTGAATTGACATCTGACATGGTTTCATCATAATGAAATTATAACATTAACGTGGGGAAGAAACTAACCAATTTTTTTTATCTATTTTCATAACTTGGTTGAACTGTAATTTTTCAATTTAGGCTACAAGTTAATATCCTTTGAAGATTTAATTGAAGATGTAAGTTGAATTAGCACACCTATACCATAACATTTCTAAGGCATAATAAAAAAATGTATTCTAAACTTGTGCTTCTGTCACTTTTATCTATGTTGCTTAAAATATGAGCAGCAGAAGAAGATGCAAAGCAGATGTGACCACAGAGCTTTCTCCTTGCCAGTGTATTCGCTGCCGTTTTTTTTTTTTTTTGGTTGACACTTTCAGACATGGTGAAGATGCGATTATACTGTTTGTGGCAAAACATGTTTCTGATTTCAGTTTCTTCTTGTAAACACTCGCAAGCAAAACAATTGCATTTGTAGAGCACGGACTTGTGTCGTGATTGTCATACAGTATGTGAAGGATATACCCAACAACACTATAGCCTACTGGCTGTGTTGTGATCATGATAGCCTTTGTTTTAATTATAATACGCGATTATAACCTAATAGGCCTACCACCATTCACATTCAATCTCCAGTGTTTGGGACTACAGAGATATGAAGTTGTAAATCTTCTAATTGTCATTAAATTGGGGTAATATTTTAGATATTTAACTTTGGGATGATACATTGAGAAGGGATATGTGAAAGAGCATTTTTAAACTTGTGTTTTTGTGAACAGCTGCATGACTGTCCTATTTAATAAGGCTTCAGCACCTGGTGGTAATGGTTTATACAGGGTTTGTGGCTAAATCAGATGTGCGACCTATCAGTAGGGAATTCCAGCAGATGTCAATTAATAAGCGTGTACAGGCACACCCACACAGTCCTGAAACGGTCTTGACATTTACACAGACCATACATCAATTCAAAGGTGAAGGGGGCTTTAGACTTCCCGGAAAACAGGGGAATAATCCCCCCATTTGTGGCACCGAAGTTAAAACCATACCATAGTGGGGGTATGACACAATTTCAAATAAATATTTGAATATCACATATTTTGCCACAATAAGCACAAAACATATTATTCGGTCATAGACAAAGCAATAGCTCCACCTAGGGTTCATAAACATTACAGGAGCAACTGTTAGACTACTGTGGTGTTGAATTTTGTTGGATTAAATCAAGGAGGTTGAATGTTCTATCTTTCAGCTGTATAGAGTTATGTTATTGTTATAAATATGAATTAGTCATACAACAGGTGGCATGGGAAGCTTTGCGTTGGTGCATTCTAAAATGTTTATTTGCCTAATTTTGTTGTGCCATGCTCTTGTTCATCTTGAGTTCGTTTAATAGGCCCTATTAGGCACATCTATCACATTACCTTTAACGCTTTGCTTTTTTCATTCAAATATAGTGTGTGCTCCTCCAAGTGGTTCTCACGCTTGAGGCTTCATGGAAGCAAATAGGAGGCAACGAGCCATATGTCATTTATTTATCTGAGATAATGGCGCCCTCTTTTGGTTAAAATCTGAACTAGAATGAAAAAGAAGCACAACCTGATTGACAAGAAGTAGGCTATAGTGTCTATAGTCTACTCTAGACTATGCCGTCACTGCCCTGACTAGATCCTAAACATGAACAATCGTGATGATTATTAAATTAACAGAAATACAATGTCTTCAAAGTAGCATAAGGCACCTTATCGGCAGTAATAGAAACGCTGACGTACTCAAAAAGTAAAATGTGTAATGTGTTATTTCATGTCGGCTATATGATTATGTATAATCCTTATAATATTTAAAAGGGGTTTTCCAGGGTTGATTGGTGAAAGCAAACTTAAAAAATATATTCTAAAAAATAAAACTGTTGTCATGGTAAGAATATAGTAAGAATAAGGCTGGAGTGAGAGAGGCATATGCTACTGGGCCTGCAGGGTAAATTGGATATGGCTAGTCTGGCTGATGTGGCAAACAGACTGCAGTATAATAGGGCTTACCTCAGATATATATGGCTCTATTTTAAGCCTATCAAACTATTGGCCAGTTTCGAAATGTCACCTCCCCGTTTATATAGCAGCCCTTATTGGTTCTCTACTGGGTGTAGACTACTGTGCCATATTAGCCTGTACACGGACGTTCGCTCAGGAGTATGAATACACAAAGTGTACAGTAAGCAGGTCTAGCTGTTGCACAAATATATTATAGTGCTAATCTGTGCTGAAACGTCGTTGAAGACACGCAGGCCTACGGCTTGTCACATATTTTTTGTATTGTGGATTCAGATATAAAAAACACTCACATATAACTATAGGCATACTTGTCAATAAAATTATGTAAACTAATTAAAGTAGATCTAGGCCTACAAATCTCCTTCTGTAATAAATGTAAGATATATTGTTGTATGTTTATTTATTTCCCTAAAGAAGCATTAATACTCATGCAACACATTTAATTACAGTAGCTAGAATCTAATCTCCGTGAACTGAACTCAACTAACAGGCCATATCCTCAAGATCTGCCTAAATGAAGTAAATTTACTGACCAACATTTAGACCAGCTGACTGTATACACACGCACACGCACGCGCACGTGCACAAGCACACACACACACACACACACACACACACACACACACACACGCACACTTAACTGAAAATGCCTCATACAGTCAAATATCTGCATTGGTTATAGTGTGTGCCATGGCTGCAGGGGAAGCTTCATCAACATTGTGTGACTTTATGCTATAGTTCATCAGCAGTGGGCTAGCCTGTCGGTGAGTGAAAGTACTGTATCTATAGCTTTGGACTGCAGTGGGATGGATCATACAGTGTGGAATTGAGGATGAGAGCAGTCGAGCCCAGTCAGTCAGCCATATTGCCGTGCACTGCTGGTTAAACTGAGGGAGGGGGACATCTGCGGTAGAAAAGCTGCCGTGGGACCATCTTGCCTTAAATCATTTAATCTATGGTAAGATTTTTCATTTTTATAGAGAACCGTGTAATGTAGGCTATAGGCCTTCAATTAACTCGGTAGCACGGCTGTGTCGGTTCAGGACACTTTCCACTTTTCCACGCACTTGGTGCGGCGCACCTCACAAAGGAGACAAATCTCACAACAGGTGTCTGATAGAGATTATACTGAGGTTGTGGTTGGTTGCTGTCTAAATGACGGATATTATAAATAGCCCGCATCCTAAAATGAGTCACAGAATTGCGTCTCTCGTCTAACCATACACCAATCCGTGTTAGTTTGAAATTGTGTTTTAATTGAACATCTGTGGCCCTCTTAGTCAGCGAAATTGAAGGATTTCTTAATGAGAGGTCGTTTTCCCGTCACAGCTTGTGTGCGCACATATAGAAATCTGTTATATGAAATTATTGATAAAACAGAATATGTAGCCTGTCAGGATTTGTTGTATAGCCTAAAGTAGTAACGTTGTTGTAGCTACGACGTAAGGACCTGACTTAGGTAAAATTGGTTTTATATTCGACATTCGAACTTTGCGCGTCAATATCTTTTTAAGCACAGCACCTATGGCAAATCT